>JBBPBX010015516.1:30622-49343 GCA_038048925.1 Garcialebias charrua | reverse complement strand
TCGCAAGCAAATCAGTTTCCATCCTACATAATACATCCATCCATACGTCCATCCATCCATCCACTATCTTTATTTCATTAGACAAAGCAGACACACGTAATCACCGCGCCATGCGCGCAGCCACTGCGGTAAAGTGAGCCTCCACTCGGCTCCGTGTCTGCAGCCATGGTCTGTGTCCAGCTGCGCATCGCGCAATCACACGCGTTGGATTGGCTTAGGTTTTACAAATCGCAGCAAAGAAACTAAAATTTAAAGCACGATAATGGTGCACCAATTATGCAGATTCAACTGGCCGTTTGAAAAGGTAAAATGTACAGTTAACATCGGATGGATCAGCCGTTGACGCAGCTGTCAGCTGCTGTCATCATGATAAAAAAGCTGAATGGAGCAGCGTGTTTAATTAAAATAGCCTTGTTTTTCCCAGATAATTTTGCTCTAAAATGTTTTTGTTTATCTTTATGTAAGGTTATCTTTAGAATTTATTTTTCATGTTAATATATATTTGGTGAAACAAGAAATCTTTCTTTCTTTGAAATACATTATTTGGATGAGTGGATGGATGGATGGATGGATGGATGGAAACCGACCAGCCCACAAAAGCTTAATAAAAAAGACCTACAGCAAAGATAAGGCCTTTCTGCCCTGATGACACAAAAGTCATGTAGCACCAACACCTTTGTGACATCTAAAATAAGTCTGTGCAGGAGCTTGGTGTGTGTAAAGCCTTATTTTATTTTGTTTTCCCCCTGTCTAACCTTCTTAGATGCAACATAAGCATCTCCTGAATTTACTCAACATCTTCAGCTATTATACAAACTTTTCCAGTGTCATCAACTTTATAAAGTGCATTCCTGTCCTGTAGGGGAGACCGGGTATGGTTGTAACACTTTTTGCTCCAGCACCTTTAACTCACAGAATTTTTGAGCTAGAGTTTTCAAACTTTTATACAAAATACCCACATTTGTTGACTACAAATGGCACCAATTCAAACCTCTGCAAGAATATCACAGACCTCATGAGTTCATGTCAAATACATGGTGGTCCTTTGTTACAACCACACTTGCTGGGGTAAGTTGTAACAATTAGACAAAATAAGCAAAAACAGAGGCCACACCATGTGATATGCTTCAAAAAGAGGTTTACTGAATTAAAAGAACAATACAAGAACAAAATGTCTCTCTCTCTTTCTGTGACTGACCATAACTCAAATACAGGTGGTCCCCGACTTACGAGCACATCGACTTACAACGTTCCGGACTTACGAGCTGACTAACGAATAGTAAAGTTGTACAGAACATACAGAAAATACAGCACTGGAATGTGTTTTTAGATGAAAGTGTGTTAGCTATTGTAAACAAAGTTCTGTGCATGTTTATGAACCACGTTTGTGTTGAAAAATGGGTTCGTAGTAGCGCTAGCATACATTTTCCAACTTAGTCGGGGACCACCTGTATACTGTTTGTGTGTGCATGTGTGTAAATTATTCTACTAGAACAATCTTCCTTAACATGTAGACCTATAATGCCTAAATATAGTATAATGCCATATAAGGCCTAAATAATGTGCACAACCCACCCCAACCCTGTCAGCCATGTTTAGCTAGCTGTAGTAGCATAGTGGTTTGAAATTAGCACAGGAAAATGCATCACATTTTGCCTGAGAAATTACACTTTCATCTAATGTAAGTTATATGGTTTTATCTGCAACAGTATAAGTACTAAACAAAATATAGTCATGGTCAAAAAATTTACTTTCTTACCTCAAAATCAGTTTTTTCTCCTTAGTATCTGCATGTACCTGTTTCCAGACTTGACAATGACAATATGGTATTGTGGAGGAAGCGGGTAAACACTGAAATGATCATGTGAATCCTATCATATCCCTGATTGGTGGAACTGGTGGTGTTACAACTCTCCCCATGTTACAACTATACCCGGTCTCCCCTACCTTTAACACCATTTTTATTATACTTTTACTGCTGTTAATATCATAATTTTTACCATTGGTGTGTGATACTGTTCATTAAATTTTTAAACCTCTTTTATGTTGTGTGTGTGAAGCACCTTGATAACAGTTTATCTGTTTTTTTTTTTCATTCAAGCTTTATTTATACAGGCTAGCCTCGTTGAGCCACGGGGACTCATTTACAAGAGGGACCTGTCTCACTCACACCTAGGGTCAATTTTAGAGTTACCAATCAGCCTTACATGCATGTTTTTGGACTGTGGGAGGAAACCGGAGCACCCGGAGAAAACCCACGCATGCACGGAGAGAACATGCAAACTCCACCCAGAAAGGCCCCCAGACCGGGATTTGAACCGGGGACCCTTTTAACTGTGCTATATAAATAAAATTGACTTGACTTGACTACTGTAGTTGTGACCCTTATTTTTTGGGGTGGGCTGTAACAAAACAATTAACATTATTAATGTGTAAAACATGTCACAATAACATAAAATACAATTCTTTGTATTAATGTTGTTTTTTTAAAGATCAAAAGGAAGTTTGCCAGTAGGAGTGTAGGAAAAAATAGATTTTTTAAAGAAAGACTCTGGATTCTTAGTCCTGGCGATTCAGAATCAATTCTAAATGCTCCAAAATCAATTTTTAAACATGTTTAATTTTACCCTGATGCATGCTCAATAATCCAGGTACAAAAATCTAAAAAAGCTAAGTCTGGTATTCAGCTCAGTCTTAACACCCTCTCACAGTGGATGAACCAGTTTGCTGATGACAGCCGAAACCAGCTGCTCACATGATGGAGGACCATCAGCCTAACAATGGATCGTTAGCACCCTGATGGTTGTTTGCTATTCACAGAGGGCTGAGTGATACCAGCAATGACAGCATTATTGTCCCCCTCTTATAATGCTTGAGTTAAAGGTTACTACACTTTGGTAGGCTGAAGTCTGTTTTTGTCTGTATATTTTGAATTATTTGTATGTGATGGACTGGAGACCTGTCCAGGTGTCCCACGCCTCTCGCACAGTGATGACTGGACATGGACACCAGTGAGCCCCATGACTCTTAAAGGAAGAAGTGGTTAAAGATGATGGATGGATGAATTATTTGTTCCTATATTTTTATTTTATTGTTTTAGAGGAATCCAGGCAACTAAGCTAACCTAATACAGTACTGGTAATTCAAGTTACAGCATTTAATGCATTCCTGTATTATTTGTTTGTATTTTTGGTATGAATATCAAATGATTCAAAAACTTTGATAAAGTACAGAACCTACAATTATTGTTTTAAATAAATGTTCTATTTGTTTACATTGTTGTTAATGTTTTCAGTTTAAAATTATTGTTTTAAATAAATGTTCCATTTGTTTACATTGTTGTTATTCTCAGTTTAAAATTATTGTTTCAAATAAATGTTCCATTGGTTTACATTGTTGTTTAATATTCTCAGTTTAAAATTATTGTTTTAAATAAATGTTCTATTTGTTTACATTGTTGTTAATGTTTTCAGTTTAAAATTATTGTTTTAAATAAATGTTCCATTTGTTTACATTGTTGTTATTCTCAGTTTAAAATTATTGTTTCAAATAAATGTTCCATTGGTTTACATTGTTGTTTAATATTATCAGTTTAAAATTATTGTTTTAAATAAATGCTCCATTTGTTTACATTGTTGTTTATTCTTTTCAGCTTGTCAGTTACAAAGCTGAAACTAAATTTATGACCATTTTAATAGAAAAATCATTTTTGAATCAAAAATTGTTTCTGAATCGAAAAATTGATTTTGAATCGAATCGTGATACCAAAAATCGGAATTAAATCAATTCTCCAGACACAGAGATTCATACCCCTATTTGCCAGCAAAGCTGAAGTTCTGCACACCTTCCTAGGCTGTGAGTCTGTGTTGACAGTCAGTTCTGGGGGTTGGGTTAACGCAAATTAATGTAAATGAACAGCAATTGTTAACACCCCCAGGTAATGCTTCTGGAATGGGGACATTCTTCCAAAACTTTGAAGCCTGTTTTCTCCCTAATCTTATTTGCAGATTGCCAACATTGAAATGGCTGTATCTTCTTCATTTTTTTTTTGAGCGACATGTGTTTGGCATCATCGGATAGCTTAGAACCCACACTTTAAGATTCTGTAAATAACTCAAAATGACCCAGGGGAGACTTGTTCCTGGTTTTGCCACGGCCAGTCACATATGTAGATATATGTAGATGGGTATGTAAATGAATATAAATATATATGTATGTATACTGTATATATATTTGTAGGTATGGGTATGTTTATATATAGAAATCTAATGCAAGGTCATGAATATTATCAGTCTTTATGCTTGTATGTTTCGTTGCTGTGTTCTGTCATGTGCTTTGCAGGATTGTGGACGGAGGTTTGGTGTGTTTGCCTTGTGCTCTTTTTGTGGATAATTGTTGTTTTGTTGTCTCACTTTCTCTTTTCTTTCTTTCTCTCTATTAAAAATAAAAAAATTAAAAAAAATAATAAAAAGAAATGGTTATATCCTACATGGTCTGAAACCTTATTTCATTTGGTGATAAATTTGAAGGTGGTTGTCTGGGTAGAGAATCTGAAAGTTATGCACCATAACTCATGTTCCCTGAAGGAAGGGAACGAGGTACAACATAAATGCATGGGAAATTGCGCTCCGCGCGATTACCTGAAGGAATACAATCACGCCTTTACGGAAGGGGCGTCAGCGTCGCGCCAGAGGCCCTGCCCTCTGGGTACTTAATCCGCTGATGCCCATCCATCATTCTCCAAAATGCACTTCACCGAGCTTTTAGCATTGAAAGGGCCAGGTATGTTGCACCTCGTTCCCTTCATTCAGGGAATGAGTTATGATGCATAACTTTCAGTTCCCTTATCAGTCATGTCACTCGGTGCAACATAAATGCTATGGGAACGTAATTCAATCACGCCCTTGAAATGCTCAGTAAAATGCATGCTAGTGTGAACGTCCGCCTTTATTCAGCAGGCATCCCAAGGTTGCTTTCTACTGAGTGTTAGAAAGGACAGCCTGAGTGACATCACACGCAGTAACATCCAAACTGTAATGCTTTGCAAACGTGTTCATTGAGCTCCAGTTCGCAGCAGCACAGATGTCTGCAACTGGTACACCCTTGAACAGTGACCACGAGGTGGCCAAGCCCTGAGTGGAGTGAGCGTGCACTCCAGAGGGCACCTGTTGACCTTTGCTACTGTACGCCCTTTTTATGGCCTCAGTCACCCAATGTGAGAGGCGCTACTTTGATAGGGCCTTCCCTGTAGCTGGTACAGCAAAGCATACAAACAGTTGATTTGTTTTTCTCCATTCAGTTGTTCTCTGCATGTAAGTGCTTAAAGCTCTCACGGGGCAGAGAGCCTTCAGCCTTTCCTGTTCCTGAGTGAGGACAGGAGCAGGTGGAAAAGAAGAGAGATCAAAGTCCAGACTTCTGGGGTTTTAAGTCAAACCCTTGGGGATATATGCAGGATTAGGCCTTATGGTGACCTTTGACCCATCAGGGTCAAACCTGGTACACATTGGATGTACGGACTAAGCATGGAGGTCACCCACACGTTTCGTCGAGCAATGAGCCAGGAGAAGAGCGGTCTTATAAGATAATAAATCAATCTTAATCTCTCTCAGTGGTTCGAATGGAGGGTCACAGAGAGCCCCCAAGACCATATTAAGATCCCATCCAGGGGTCAAGATCCTGCTGGGGGGTCTCTTCCTTAGCACGCCCTTCATAAATCTTATTATGAGCGGGTGCGCACCAGGCGTCCTGCTCCCCCAGCCCTTGTGACAAGCTGAAATTGCTAATAAGAACACCTTAATCGTTGAGAAAGAGCGGCCTTTCTCCAACAAGTCCTGAAGAAAGGTGAGGAGCTGGGCCAAGTCACAAGAATAAGAAATAATATTTATTTCTGTGCACCAAGCTTAAAAAATACACCATTTTCGGTCGTAGAGAGACTGTGTTGACATAGCTCGTGCGTTTTGAATGGTATTACCACGTTCTCAGGTAGGCCTAAGAACATCAGCTTGTTCCTCTCTGCCACCAAGCAAAAATTTGCCACAGTTCTCAGCCTAAGTGGTGAAACTGTTACTTCTGGTGACGTGGAGGATCCTTGGAGAGGAGCAGGTGGTGGAACCAGCTCTCCCTCAAGGGCCATAATTTCTGTGGTCCCTTGAAGGCCAACCACGTTAGGGAGAGGGCCTTCCTACAGATGTATCGCCATACTAGGTATGGTATTAGAGGGCCAGCATTACAATGGGTTAATAGTTACTTGAAAGAAAGAAAACAATTTGTTCAGATAAATGATGTCAGATCTGAACTTTGTAACATTACGTGTGGAGTGCCGCAGGGTTCTGTACTTGGACCCAAGTTATTTAATCTATATGTGAATGACTTGGTAGATGTGTCAGAACTCCTTAAATGTGTTTTATTTGCCGATGACACAACATTTTTTTGTTTGGGTAATGACATTGAACGATTGTTGGAAAAGATACAGACAGAATTTGTAAAAATACAAAATTGGTTTCACCTAAATAAATTATCGTTAAATTTGGAAAAAAACATTTTACATGATATTCAGTAATAGTAAAAGGAATGTTGATGCACCATTTACAGTAGATGGAATTGAGATTCATAGAGTTAACACTAGGAATACCAAACATATGTACTTGTACATATTTTACATATAGCTCCCATGGGAGACTGTAAAATGACAGATTGAGGAATTTGCATTCCATTAGGTGTGTGTGACCCCCTGGGGCTGAAGTCTTTTGTGTGCTCAAAACATCCCCCCAGTAGCATAAACAAAACATCTCCCCCATATTCCAACAACAACATTCCTTCTGTAGGTTGAAAGTGCAGCTTTTTACAACACAGACCAAACTTTTGGAGATGTTGATGACTCTTTGCAAATGTCAACGCTAGAAACTTCAGTTTATTTTATAGATACTGTATACGTTTTATACTTTTTATACTACTATGCAAAAACTCAGGACAGTATTACACTTTTATTATTTCATTTTATGCTTATGTTCATTGGGTGTTTGGTGTTTTAGGGGTGTTTGGTGTTTCAGTGTTGGTGTAAATTTTCATACTTTTATACTATTATGAAAAAACTCAGGACAGTGTTACACTTTTTTACTATTTTACTATTTTATGCTTATGTTTATTAAATGTTTTAGTGTTTAGTGTTTAGATGGTTACTGTTGCACCGAGGGACTGAGAGAAACGCAATTTCGGTCCTGTGTATGTCCTGTACATATTGCAGTTCTGACAATAAAGTTGACTTTGACTTTGACTGCCTCTAAGCGAGCAGGTCCCCGGTTCAAATCCTGGTCCGGGGGCCTTTCTGGGTGGAGTTTGCATGTTCTCTCCGTGCATGCGTGGGTTTTCTCCGGGTGCTCCGGTTTCCTCCCACAGTCCAAAAACATGCATGTTAGGCTGATTGTTAACTCTAAATTGACCCTAGGTGTGAGTGAGACAGGTCCCTCTTGTAAATGAGTCCCCGTGGCTCAACGAGTCCAGCCTGTATAAATAAAGGTTGAATGAATGAATGAACAAACTGATATGGAGAGAACACAAATTCTGTAAGAATAAAAATACTAAATCTATTACAGTACTGTACAAAGTCAGAGACCCATTGAATGATAAAGCTCTGTATTTGTTGTATAACACAATCATTTTTCCACACTCAAAAGTATGAATGTTTACATGAAAACTGGAGTGAAACAACTTTATTCAATTTTATTTCACTCAGCATGTAGCTTGCAGATAGGCAGATAGGCAGCCGTGGCATAGTGGTAATGGCACTCGTCCACCGATCGGAAGGTTGGAGGTTCGAATCCCGTTTCCCCACACCATGTGTCGTTGTGTCCCTGGGCAAGACACTTAACCCCGAGTTTCTCCCGGTAGGACTGGATGGCGCCTTGCATGGCAGTCTGCCGCTACCGGTGTATGAATATGTATGAATGGTTGGATGGTTGGTATTGTAAAGCGCTTTGGGGCCCCTCATAGGGGGCTGGAAAGCGCTATATAAATAAGCTCCATTTACCATTTGTCCTTCGTCCAGGAAGGACAAAGATGCCTTCCTGACAAAACCGCCGTTCACATAAAGCGCATGTGTCTCCGCGGAGAAACTTATGAACCGACACGGTCCATAGCAGGGTTTCCAGGCCGAAGGCCTGTAAGTCGATGTCCTCGTAAGTCGGGGACCACCTGTACAATCCCGCCGCCTTCAGATAAAAGTGACCAATGCAATCCCGCCTTGACCGTGGAATAGGTGATATTTAGTATTTTTATTCTTACAGAATTTGTGTTCTCTCCATATCAGTTTGTTCATTCATTCATTCAACCTTTATTTATACAGGCTGGACTCGTTGAGCCACGGGGACTCATTTACAAGAGGGACCTGTCTCACTCACACCTAGGGTCAATTTAGAGTTAACAATCAGCCTAACATGCATGTTTTTGGACTGTGGGAGGAAACCGGAGCACCCGGAGAAAACCCACGCATGCACGGAGAGAACATGCAAACTCCACCCAGAAAGGCCCCCGGACCAGGATTTGAACCGGGGACCTGCTCGCTTAGAGGCAGTCAAAGTCAAAGTCAACTTTATTGTCAGAACTGCAATATGTACAGGACATACACAGGACCGAAATTGCGTTTCTCTCAGTCCCTCGGTGCAACAGTAACCATCTAAACACTAAACACTAAAACATTTAATAAACATAAGCATAAAATAGTAAAATAGTAAAAAAGTGTAACACTGTCCTGAGTTTTTTCATAATAGTATAAAAGTATGAAAATTTACACCAACACTGAAACACCAAACACCCCTAAAACACCAAACACCCAATGAACATAAGCATAAAATGAAATAATAAAAGTGTAATACTGTCCTGAGTTTTTGCATAGTAGTATAAAAAGTATAAAACGTATACAGTATCTATAAAATAAACTGAAGTTTCTAGCGTTGACATTTGCAAAGAGTCATCAACATCTCCAAAAGTTTGGTCTGTGTTGTAAAAAGCTGCACTTTCAACCTACAGAAGGAATGTTGTTGTTGGAATATGGGGGAGATGTTTTGTTTATGCTACTGGGGGGATGTTTTGAGCACACAAAAGACTTCAGCCCCAGGGGGTCACACAAACCTAATTGAATGCAAATCCCTCAATCTGTAATTTGACAGACTGTGGTAAGTGTAGTACTCATCTGAATATTCTGGTATTCCTAGAGGTGAAGTTCTTGGGTGTCATCATTGATGAAAAATTGACATGGAAACCTCACATAAATAGTTTAAGAAAAAGATTATCAAAATCAATAGCAATACTGTATAAAGTAAGGGAACTGTTAAATGATAAAGCATTGGTGTAAGAATGTGGCTCCCTCTGGTGGTCTTGTCTTGCATGTTGTCTGTCTCAGGTGTGTTGTCTCAGGTGTGTATGATTTAGGTAATTAGTCTGTGTATATAAGTTTGCATTTGTGTGCATGTCTTTGTCGGGTCATCTCGTCTTCCTGCCTGGTGTGTCGTGTCAGCTCCTTGGTTTTTGTGAGTACTTCGTCATGTTGGACTTTTTGTATTACAGCCACAGTTGAGCTCTGAGTTTTTGTTATTAAAGCTTTTTTGACTTTTTACTCGTGTCTCTGAGTGTCCGTCTGCACTAATGGACTCACCTCCTCCCACACCACGCTGGATCCTAACATGATGACCCGACCAACAGTGAGTCCAGCGGGCGGTACTTCCAGAGGCAGAAGGTGACGGTCCCGCTCGAAGGGAGCAGCCGTCACGGACGTGGTCCATGCAGCTGTAGTTCCTGCGGCCGCTCTTATGCAGCCTGCTGCAGTCCCCGTAGTTTTTCCACCTCCTACAGTCTCTGTTTCATCAGTACATGGATCACACCCAGTTCAGACTTTTATTTTTCTCACCTGCCCGTTCTTTTTTTTCCCCTCGCCGTTTGGTGCCGGAGCACGCCGCTGAGGTTTCGCCGTCTGCAGAGGTCCTGCGCCGCTGTTCGCCTCTTCGCCTTCAGGGGGTCCCGGCGTCGTTGATGACGCCTCTACTGTTCTCGGAGGGTCTCCGCGCTGGTGGCGCCTCTGCTTCGTGGGTGCGCGCGCCGCCTGATGCCTCGGCGTCTAGGGGGTTCATGCGCTGATGACGCCTCTACTTGCTTCGGAGGGTCCTCTCGCCGCTGTGCCTCGACGTCTGCAGGGATTTCCCGCGCCAGGTGACGCCTCTACTGTCTTCGGAGGGTCCTCGCGTCGGTGACATCACTGCTGCAGAGGGTCCTCGCTCTTCAGACGTCTCCGCATCGATGGAGGGTCTCCACGTCGATGACGTCGCCGCGTCGATGACGTCGCTACGTCCGATGACGTCACTCCGTTCGACGTTTCTACGTTTGACGTTTTGGCGCTTGTTCGTTTCCTGGGTTTAGTCTGTGTTTGGTTCTGGTTTGGGTTTTTGCAAGTTTGGCTTTGTGTTTTGCTTTTTGTCCCTTGTCCTGTTCCCCTGTCCTTGTGTTTTCCTTCGTGCCCGCCCTGGTTGTTGGGGGCGTTCCTTGTGGACGCCTGGGGGCGTCTTTGAGGGGGAGGTACTGTAAGAATGTGGCTCCCTCTGGTGGTCTTGTCTTGCATGTTGTCTGTCTCAGGTGTGTTGTCTCAGGTGTGTATGATTTAGGTAATTAGTCTGTGTATATAAGTTTGCATTTGTGTGCATGTCTTTGTCGGGTCATCTCGTCTTCCTGCCTGGTGTGTCGTGTCAGCTCCTTGGTTTTTGTGAGTACTTCGTCATGTTGGACTTTTTGTATTACAGCCACAGTTGAGCTCTGAGTTTTTTGTTATTAAAGTATTTTTTGACTTTTTACTCGTGTCTCTGAGTGTCCGTCTGCACTAATGGACTCACCTCCTCCCACACCACGCTGGATCCTAACATGATGACCCGACCAACAGTGAGTCCAGCGGGCGGTACTTCCAGAGGCAGAAGGTGACGGTCTCCGCTCGAAGAGAGCAGCCGTCACAGACGTGGTCCATGCAGCTGTAGTTCCTGCAGCCGCTCTTGTGCAGCCTGCTGCAGTCTCCGTAGTTTTTCCACCTCCTACAGTCTCTGTTTCATCAGTACATGGATCACACCCAGTTCAGACTTTTATTTTTCTCACCTGCCCGTTCTTTTTTTTCCCCTCGCCGTTTGGTGCCGGAGCACGCCGCTGAGGTTTCGCCGTCTGCAGAGGTCCTGCGCCGCTGTTCGCCTCTTCGCCTTCAGGGGGTCCCGGCGTCGTTGATGACGCCTCTACTGTTCTCGGAGGGTCTCCGCGCTGGTGGCGCCTCTGCTTCGTGGGTGCGCGCGCCGCCTGATGCCTCGGCGTCTAGGGGGTTCATGCGCTGATGACGCCTCTACTTGCTTCGGAGGGTCCTCTCGCCGCTGTGCCTCGACGTCTGCAGGGATTTCCCGCGCCAGGTGACGCCTCTACTGTCTTCGGAGGGTCCTCGCGTCGGTGACATCACTGCTGCAGAGGGTCCTCGCTCTTCAGACGTCTCCGCATCGATGGAGGGTCTCCACGTCGATGACGTCGCCGCGTCGATGACGTCGCTACGTCCGATGACGTCACTCCGTTCGACGTTTCTACGTTTGACGTTTTGGCGCTTGTTCGTTTCCTGGGTTTAGTCTGTGTTTGGTTCTGGTTTGGGTTTTTGCAAGTTTGGCTTTGTGTTTTGCTTTTTGTCCCTTGTCCTGTTCCCCTGTCCTTGTGTTTTCCTTCGTGCCCGCCCTGGTTGTTGGGGGCGTTCCTTGTGGACGCCTGGGGGCGTCTTTGAGGGGGAGGTACTGTAAGAATGTGGCTCCCTCTGGTGGTCTTGTCTTGCATGTTGTCTGTCTCAGGTGTGTTGTCTCAGGTGTGTATGATTTAGGTAATTAGTCTGTGTATATAAGTTTGCATTTGTGTGCATGTCTTTGTCGGGTCATCTCGTCTTCCTGCCTGGTGTGTCGTGTCAGCTCCTTGGTTTTTGTGAGTACTTCGTCATGTTGGACTTTTTGTATTACAGCCACAGTTGAGCTCTGAGTTTTTGTTATTAAAGCTTTTTTTTTTACTTTTTACTCGTGTCTCTGAGTGTCCGTCTGCACTAATGGACTCACCTCCTCCCACACCACGCTGGATCCTAACAATTGGTCTTGTTATATAATACAATAATTGTTCCACATTTAATTTATTGCATTGAAGTATGGGGTAAGGCATGTAAAACGATTACAAATCCTATTTTTATTTTACAAAAACGAGCAGTTAGAGTTATTACAAGAAAAAATTATAAATATCCATCAAACATATTGTTTCAGAAACTAAAGATATTGAAGTTTTATGACTTGGTTGATTATAGCATTTTGCTTTTTATGTATAGGGCTAATAAAAATACATTGCCTGTAAATATACAAGTAAATTTTGTTAAAAGGGAGAGCACTTATTTTCTTAAAGGGTCAGAAATATTTGTGAAACCTTGTTTTCGTACCTGTTTGAAGGAACGGTGTACCATAATTCAAGGAATAAGTTTGTGGAACGGTTTAGAAGAAAATGTTAAAACAGCCAGATCTCGTTATACATTTAAGAGATTGCTAAAAGTGATTTTTTTGAAGGAATATGAAAAATAACATAAGAATTTATTTGAGTTGTTTAAGTTGATGTAATCTTACATTTGGTGATGCAATTAATTTTGTTCTTTGATAAATCATTGTTGTGAGTTTATTTGGGTAAAAAAGGGGCAGAGATTATAAGATTATTCTTCATCTGCTGCCTTTCATTTTATTTTGATTGTATGTTTTTCATTTTATTGAGTTGTTGACTTTGTTTTAATGAAATGAATGAATTTTAATAAATAAATAAATAAATAAATAAATAAAAAATAAAAAAATACTACTCTGATCAAGAGTGTTTGGAGGCAGATGCAATCTGCTGCCATTATTAGACAAAAGATGGACAGAATGTCTGTTTTTCCTCTTTTTGTTGGGGGTCATGGATCGGAGGGGTTGCAGGTTTTGTAAATGAGCAGATCTCCTGACTCCAGCCCATTTCCTGGTTGGGTCTGGTTTACTGGTCTCCAGTCTCAACAGAGCCCTGGAGCCTGACGAACCTCCGGGGGGCTGTGTTTCACCCGGCGGGGGGTGTTGTTTAAGAGCAGAACTGAGTCAGCACAATGAGCGCTGTCACACGCTGCAGGATCACTGTTTGAGCATGGTGTGTCGTCCATTGAGGATAAGGGGACAGTTTCAGCATGAGAATGTGGAGATGGTCCTTTGTGTTGAGCAGACTTTAGATTGGTTGGTGACAGAGAGTTCAGTCCTCTTCGATTAAAGGGAAGAGGAGTCTGATTTAGCCCTGGTGCCATTTCTGTTCTGCACTGAGTGTTTACACATGCTGCAGTTTCATCACAACTGCCTTTGTGAACGTGTGATACTGGTGTTGGCCTGCGGGCTTCTGCCGTGGCCCCCCCGTCCCTTACTGGCATCCGATGAATAGGTGGCCAGGAAGGTGGGTCGTCAGATTCTGTCGGCGCGCACCCCTGGAGCGCGGACGTGTCACGGGTTTGTTTGATTTGTGTATTGCCGGCCCCGTGGTTTACAACGGAGCGGGGGCTGGAGCACGTGACCCCCCTCACCTGTCTCTGTGAGGAGTGACGGGCCTGCTTGCAGGCGCCTCTGGGCCTGTCTGTTGCAGACAGAACCGAGGCACCCTGCTGGGGTTTATCGATTAGGCTAACACCCCGTGAGCCGTGAGGGAGGGGGGGATGATGGCCCCCGCCCTTTATATCGGCTGGAAGAACAGAGGGGACTGTGCTGCTGATGTTACTGTGTTTGTTGTTGTTGTTTTTTTGTTTTTTGTTTGTTTTTGTGAGTCAAGAAAACAGAGAGGGGCTGTTTTTTTAGCTTTATTTGTGCTTATGTGTAACGACATATTTGACTTTATGTCACTCACAGCAGAAAGAACATGATCTGTGTCTAAAACAAAGTCACCAGCTTTTTGTACCATGCTACAAACAAAGTCTGGAAGTGAAAAGATAATTTCCCGTACCACGTGAGCAGGTGATCGTGTAAAGTCAAGAAGTGGGCCTAGTTCATCAGGCCCGCTTCTGTCTGGTGTCCCGATTCGCTGAGGAGGCTCTGTGTCGGACCGCCTGGCAGGGAACAAATCTGTTCTTACTCCAGGTGTTTTCGGTCCGGGATGGGCCCAATGGTGGTCTCTGCTGGTGCTCGGCCTCGTATGCCAGCCGCTTTTGCGGTAGGGCACGTGTGGCTGAGTGGTGTCAAGGCTGCGGTGTTCTGCTCCCACCTGACTCCCTGAGGGGGCGAAGGCTCTTCTAGGGATGCCCACCCGGAGAGCTTCAGCCTGTTTGCGCCTCTGGTCCAACCTGGTCTGAATTTGATCCAGCGCTTTTCCAAAAAGTCCCGTCGGTTCTATCGAATGGTGGAGAAAAGGAATTTTCTGTCCCTCCGGGAGGTCAGTTAGGGTCATCCACAGATGGCGTATTGCGATGACCACCTCAGCCATGCCTCTGCCTTGTGCAACAGCTGCTGTCCCCATCATGCGGAGCACAAAGTCTGTTGCCCTACGGGCTTCATCCAGCAGGTCGGCGGCAGCTTGCTTGTCTGTCGTTACCTCGAGCTCCTGTAGTTTTTCAGCCAGGTATGCTTGCATCATGGCGGACGCGTTCATTACGCGCGTATCGAGGCCCTGAGCTCTGTAGCATTTCTCGAGCAGAGAAGCCGAGGCTCAACAGGCTTTGCTAGGGAGAGTTGGTTTTGTCCCAGATGACTTGGGAGCCAGATGAGACGCCAGCGTGTCCTCAATTTGAGGCACATTGGCTATTCCCACCTCATCCATCCCGTCCACATCGAGAAACTGTGAGAGCGGCAGCAGCATGGGAGCTTTGAGCTGAGACCAGGTGCGAGTCAGCTCTGTGAGGAAGTCTGGAAAGACGGGCATCCTTTGCCTCGTGGCGGCCTGCTGCTTTGAATAAAAATAATTTCCTGCCAACCTCGTGACTTGTTGACGAGGTGGAGGCTCCGGCCATGGGATCTGCAGTGCGTCCGTTGCTCTGTGACACAAGTCAAACAGAGCAGGGATGGAAAAGTCAGTCTCCGGGAGCACAGGCACCGGGGTGCGGGAGAGGTCTTCTCCCTGTTCCTCGTATTCGACGTCGGCGTCATCCGCAGAAAATTCACCTGAGGCTGAAATCGAGATCTCGTCCTCGTTCATCATGCCTCGAGTGTCGAATTCGACTGTTAAGTCCACCATGGGAGCCAGCACATCTGGGCTGTCGCCCCATTCGACTCGGGTGCTGTCATCCAGAGCCATGCTCTCGAGCTCCGGCGTGGGAGTGAGAGGCTCAGTAGTGTCCGGGTCTGCTGGCGCCGCAGCAGCCCCCATGGCCTTGGCGACGAAGTCCGCCCGGTGCCTCCTCACCGCCTCCAGCATCTGGCTGTAGTGTGGGCAAGAGTCGGACGCGTCCAGCGCCATCTTCGCGTGCAGCATCCCCAAGCAGACGGGACAGGCCTCGTGGGTGTCTGTCACTGAGAGGGAAAAAACACATCTGCTAGTGCAGGCGTGCGAGGTTGTGCTTGCCGTCCTGCTGGTCTTTTTCGGAAGTCTTGTCTTTCGCTTTCCTTTCTCCGGAGGCATGTCCGAGATAAGACGAGCGAGTCCTTCAAAATATTTTTTCTTTTTATTTGAGACGTCTCCTCCGTTGCGTTGCTTTCGCTGGCTAGCCTGCTACGAATTAGCAGAGGTAGTGGTGTGACGCAGTTAGCGCCGTCGCTGGAAGCAGTCTGCTGAAAGAGGAGAAGAAAAAACTTCGGGGTTAAGGAAAAATGTGCCGGACTATCTTTTGCTAGCCCAGCAGTACGCAGGAATAATTCTTTGTACGCCTTGTGTAGGGAGCAAGCTCACCTCTGGTCGAGCGATGAAGCAACAGAGAAGTCCCGCGAAGAGAGAGAATTCAGGTTTAAGCGAGGTGAAGGGCAATAAGAGAATGATGGATGGGCGTCAGCGGCTTAAGTACCCAGAGGGCGGGGCCTCTGGCACGACGCTGACGCCCCTGCCGTAAAGGAGTGATTGTATTCCTTCAGGTAATTGCGCGGAGCGCAATTTCCCATAGCATTTATGTTGCACCGAGTGACATGACTGATAAGGGAACTGCTTTTATTGGCCAAACTCGTTATGTTCCCATTTATCTTATGTGTAAGCATGATTAAAACAAACCATATTGCAGTTATGTAATTTTATTTTCAGAACTATTGTAATTGGTGACCCCATAGTGTTTATTTGGTTATGTGTAAGGTCTTTGCATTAGACCAAACTAAAGTTAATGAAAATTTGATGAAATGTCCTAACAAATTATCACTACCACCTCACCTTTGTCCAAATATACTCAATAGCTACTGATTTATAAGCAGTGATGGGAATAACGGAGTACTAATAAACGGCGTTACAAACTGAGTTATTTTTTTCATTAATGGGTACAATAAGTAGTTACTATGTCTATCGTTACAACGCCGTTTCCGTTACGACCACTAAATGGGGTACGTTATTTTGTCTTCCGCTCTGGCTCTCGTAAGCTGTTTGTTTACTTTTTTTCCTTGGTGAGGGTTGGGGGGAGGGGTGAAACAATCCTATAAAGGATGATGATGATTGGCTAAGGTATAGTAACAGGTAGAGGTAAGCCAATCAGAGGTTTTGTTGTTTCAGTTCACTCGCAAACCACACACTGCAGCTCCAAATCTGAAAAGTTAGCAGAAGTCCTGCAGCAATGGCGAGTCTGGAGGGAAAGTTGGCGTTTTCAAAGTGAAAATGCAGACACTACTTTACTCTCCTTGAGGTAAAAGGCAAGAACGTGCATGTGAAGCGTAAGATGGTCAGCAGATGACTGGGTTGACTGAGTGGATAAATGAATTCATCTATGCATGGATAGTTTAGTAGATAATGTTGGATTTGTTCAGGTATTTCAGATTGTCAGTACTGTTTTAAAAGTACTTCATATTGTTAAAATTGTTCTTTTGTTTTTAAGAAAATACTTGAAGAACCAGTTGTGTGAGGGTTTGATTTTATTTTACACTACAGCGTTAAATCACTTATTTTAACTGTTTACTTGTATTTCTAAGAAAACACTTGAACAGTACAGTGTGTACATAGAGCTAAAAACACAATTGTTATATTAATTTGTTAAAATGTATTTTTGTAATGAAAAAATTAAACTTGAAGTATAGTATGTTAACCAGAATGTTCTGTTGAGGTGCAGTAAGTATTAAAAGTTTTGTGTTAATTACCTGTCTTTGCAATTCTACTTTAAATTCGTAGATATATTGATTGATTGATGTTTATTCATTCATTTTAAAAGAACAATACAAGACAGTTTCATCAGATACAAGAATACAAGTAAGATAAAATGAAGGGAGCAGAAAGAAGATGAAATCTTTTTATATCTGCCCCTTATTTCACAGTTTGTTCAACCAATGATAACCTTCAAACTACATCACAGAATGAATAATTCTACTTAATTTTTCTAACTGTAATACACAAACTAAGTCACAAAATGAATAATTCTACTTAATTTTTCTAACTGTAATACACAAACTACATCACAAAATGAATAAATCTACTTAATTTATTTTTATTTTATTTATTTTATTACTGTTGTATTTATTCTATTTTCACTGATTTATTGTACCGGTTTTATGTGTTCTGTCCTGTTAAGCACCTTGGTCAATGCAAGGCATTGTAGGAAAGTGCTATACAAATAAAGTTTATTATTATTATTATTAATTTTCCTAACTGTAATACACAAACTAGATCACAAAATGAATAATTCTACTTAATTTTCCTAACTGTAATACACAAACTACATCACAAAATGAATAATTCTACTTAATTTTTCTAACTGTAATACACAAACTACATCACAAAATGAATAATTCTACTTAATTTTTCTAACTGTAATACACAAACTACGTCACAAAATGAATAACTCTACTTAATTTTTCTAACTGTAATACACAAACGCACTAAGCTACATCATAAGTACAACATAAGTGTAATACACAAACACACTAAGTTACATCATATATAGTTTTTGAGCAAGTCCTTTTTGACCTTTTTCTTAAATGTATACATTGATTTTGCATTTTTAACATCACTCTCCAGAGCATTCCACAATCGAACTCCCTGAATTGAGGTAGACCGTCCCTTTAAGCTGGTTCTGAATTGTGGTTTGATGAATATCTCTGTCCCTTTGAGATTGTAATAACTTTGTCTTTTTATAAAATTTCTTTGGATATTTAAAGGTAATGTGTTATTATGAGCCCTATACATAACTGATAAAATACTATATTCTACCAATTCCTGGAATTTCAATAAGTTTAGCTGAAGAAACAAGGTGTTTGATGGGTGACTGAAATGTTTTCTGGTGATTACTCTTACAGCTCTCTTTTGTAAAATAAAAACAGGCTTTGTAATTGTTTTGCACGCTTTTCCCCAAACCTCAATACAATAGATTAAATGTGGAGCAATGATTGTGTTATACAACATATGCAGAGCTTTATCAATTAAAAAATCCCTGACTTTATACAGTACTGCAATTGATCTAGCTATTTTTGTTTTAATGGAATTTACATGATGTTTCCATGTCAGTTTGTCATCAATGATAACACCCAGAAACTTCACTTCACTCACTTTACAGATCACAACATCTTCAATTTCAAATGGATCGTCATCA
>JBBPBX010015516.1:0-29410 GCA_038048925.1 Garcialebias charrua | reverse complement strand
TGGCCGAAGCGGTCCGAATCACATTAGAAAAACGGAATGACATTTGAAAAAAAACGGAATGACATTTGGAAAAAAAAAACAGAATGACATTTGAAAAAAAAGGAATGACATTTGAAAAAAACAGAATCACAATTGAAAAAAAAAACGGAATCACATTTGAAGAAAAAAAACAACGGAAAGACATTTGAAAAAAAAACGGAAAGACATTTGAATAAACGGAATGACATTTGAAAAAAACAGAATTACATTAAACCAAACAGGAAGTTTTTGTTTGTACTTTATTTACTTTATTATTATTATTAATTATTATTATTATTATTATTATTATTATTATTATTATTATTATTATTAACTTTATTTTTCAAACGTGATTCCATTTTTTTCAAATGTAATTCCGTTTTTTTCAAATGTGATTCCATTTTTTTTTCAAATGTAATTCCGTTTTTTCTAATGTGATTCCGTTTTTTGTAATGTTATTTGGGCCACTTCCGCTTCAGCCACTTCCACTTTGGCTTAAAGTAATTCAGTTTTTTCTAATGCGATTCCGGCCACTTCCACTTTGGCTTAATGTAATTCCATCCATCCATTATCTTTTAACCGCTTTTTCCATTTTGGGTCACGAGGGTCGCCGGTGCCCATGTCCAGCAATCTGTGCGAGGGGCGGGGTACACCATGGACAGGTCGCAAGTCCATCACAGAGCCATAGAGACAAACAACCATTCACTCTCTCACTCACACCTAAAGTCTATTTAGAGTTACCAATCAGCCTAACATGCATGTTTTTGGTCTGTGGGTGGAAACCGGAGAACCCAGAGAAAACCCACGATTCACATGCTTAAAGGTATTGTGACATGATGTTGGAACTATGCATAAAGTGGCACAACATAAATACATGTTGTATCATTCAACTATGTTTGTTTTTACAAGCAAAATGATTAATCAAAAATTTGTTTCAAAGTGATTTTAAACTTGGCGCCGTGTTTCGTCATGGGAAATCCGGGTACTTCCGCATGCGACGTCCTGTGACGTAGGCACATGAAGTTCAGTCGCTTCACTCAGCTGGTGCAGGGGGAGCAATGCTGGAGAGCTAGCAGCTCTGGTCGCGATGGATGGATGGATGGATGGATGGCGCGGAGCCGCCCAGACGAAATTAAGCTGTTTTGACTAAGATCGGGTTCCATTCCTTTCACCCTTGGAACCTTCCTCCTCTGAAATCTCGGAGTCTCCCTCGCTCCCTGAACGGTAAGGCTCAGATAAAATACGGCTATACATTATAACCAGCTGTTTCTTGTTCATCACTTGAACTAACTTCGGCTTCCCAAACTCAAGACAAATCACTCAAATCTTCACTTAAATTGCTTAAAGCTGCAGTCTGCAGTTCTGTAGTGCAGTCTGTAAGTTTTCTAAAAATATATTTTTAACATATTTCTTCACTCTGTCACTATCTCCTGACAGGCTGATGTTAGACAAAGTAATCTCTGAAAAAAACTATAGTCCCCTTGCTTCTCCAGGTGGTAAATAAGAATTTCAAAAAAGCCACAGTGACCCGCCGTTAACCAGCCAATAAAAACAGAGTTTTTAACCAGCCAATAAAAACAGAGTTTTTAACCAGCCAATAAAAACAGAGCTTCTCACTTCTCACACTCCNTTCACTCTGTCACTATCTCCTGACAGGCTGATGTTAGACAAAGTATCTCTGAAAAAAACTATAGTCCCCTTGCTTCTCCAGGTGATAAATAAGAATTTCAAAAAAGCCACAGTGACCCGCCGTTAACCAGCCAATAAAAACAGTGTTTTTAACCAGCCAATAAAAACAGTGTTTTTAACCAGCCAATAAAAACAGAGCTTCTCACTTCTCACGCTCCTAACCCACGCCCCACCCCTGTCCTAGCCCGCAGCGGCCGTGCAGGTTCTCGTTGAAATAATTGCAAAGCGATGCAAAACTGTTTTGTATGTGACACAAATGTATTAAATTCCCCTTCTTCATCCCTGATCTGGACTTTTCTTTTGTTTTTTTTGCCAAAAGTCAAGTGATCGCTTCCTCCTCCGCTGAGTCATGACAGAAACATTCAGGAAATGAATGAATTTGTCACGAGCGAATTTAACTCATGTCCAACGTGGCTGCGCGCGGCTCTGCAGATTTCATGGTGTTCTGGTGTGCTGGACCAGCGCTCCCTGTTTTTATTTTATTTTTTAGAACGTTTTATTAACATATAATCACAGAACTTCGCAGCTGCTGGCAGGACATGAAGTGGAGGCGGAGCATCACCGACAGCAAGAGGGAGCAGAGCCATATTTGGCTCTGAGTGGGGAGGGAACAGAATGCTTTCCCAGATGAAAATTTTCCTAAGTGCTGCATTCTACAAAAACTGCAGACTGAACCTTTAATTCCTCGGTTTCTACATTCTCTGCCATTGTTATATTTACAATGTGCGTTCTTTACATTGCGTCATAAAAATGCGTCGGCGTTTGACCCCTCCTTTCTCCACCCGAAAACTGTGACGCACTGCAGAGTTACGTTTATTAAAAAATACTTTTATATATTAATTATTCGAAGCATCTGTACAAAAAAATCAAAGCTGAGTAGCTCCTCTTTATGTCTATGTTTTAGCATCATGTCACAAAACCTTTAATGTAATTCCGTTTTTTTCAAATGTAATTCTTTTTTTTTTCTTTTTCAAATGTTGTGATTTTTGTTGTATTTTCAAATGTAATTCTGTTATTATTATTATTTTTATTTTTTTCAAATGTAAAGCCCTGGTGTACAGTTTTGGGTCTTATCCGGCGACGCCGCCCCCTAGCGGCGCGCCTGCGCACTGCACCGTCATTCACAGAAGCACAGCCCCCTGTGTGGGAGACTCCTGACTGCCAGGGTGATTCCTCCGGTTACCACGGGCTGCTTCCTACTGTACCCTTCCGTGTGCTGCCAGGAAAACTACTTTACAACCTCTGGATAGAACATCAACCACGGAGAATGATTCCGCCACCGATAAAAGGTGAGTTATGCTGCCTGCGATAAACGTCATGATAAACCGCACAGGTCGCGGACTCACTTGAAGCTCAACCTTAAATGTCTTTTTTTTTAATTTTTAAACGCTACAGAAATGACGCCTCTCAGGCCGTTTTTGCCCATAAATTACAGGGTGTTGTGTTTATCTCGGTGTGTGCGCGCGTTTTTGACGGAAAGACTCGGGCACACGCCCTTGCCGTCTACCTGTATGGAAACAACTTCATCTGAACGCCTTCAAACGCAGTTCGACTCCGGGCCGGGGCTGGTTTCGGTTCCGACACAGCCAGTGTCGAGTTTCTGGCCCTCTCGGTTCGGGTATGTTTTATTTTATTTATTTTTTAAAGCTCTAAAGTCTTCCAGACGCCGCAGAGACGAGAGGAAAAAAGTCAAACTCGTGCTTTCCACGGTTGAGTGGAGCAACCCGGTGTTGCGTCGTAATGTGTTACCCGTTAGTTTTGCACCGATTTCCTTTTTTACATATCGGTTGTTTTTATTATCTATACTTTACTTTAAACAATGTTTACTAACAAAACATGTTTAATCAAATTGTTTTTTAAGCATATGGGACACATATTGGCGAATACATTTCATAATTTTCTCCCTGAGTTCAGGAGTAAAAAAAAAATAAAACAAGTCCAGTGGCGGAGCTAGACTTTTATTGCTGGGGGGCCCGAGGGGGGGGCCAATGCTATCGGTAAGGGGTCCAAATGGACTTGTCCCAACTTTTTTGGGATTTGTTGATGCTATGAAATTTTGAAACAACATATTTTTCCCTTAAAATGATACATTCTCTCAGTTTAAACTTTTGATCTGTGATCTAAATATTTTTAAGTTTAGAAATCAAGTCTTTTTCTAAACAGCTTTAGTGTTTGACTTTGTCCACACTCATAAAACACACAATGAAGTACCAAAAAAAAAAAAAACTTAAATGGTACATATCGCCCCCTGCTGCTTTGAGCATGTAACAGTCACAAGTGTCACAACCCATTGTGGTACATAGTGCCACCTACTGTGCAGGAATGACGGGGTGTCGTGACATGTCAATCATACCATACCATTTTATTTATAGAGCACTTAAAGATCCACTGACGTGATTTTTCTACTATTCATCAAATTGCTCAAAATATATATATATTATCATTTAAATATGTTAATTTTTGCAAACAAAATGATAAATCACTTTAATTTTGCTTTAAAAGTGATTTTGAACTTCAAGCCGTGTTTAATCATGGGAAATCCGTTTACACCTGAACGCACCATCTGTGATGTAATGTGCAGAGTGAGAGGCAGAGGGCTCCAGTCTCTTCAATAGCAGACATTTTAAAACCTGACTAATTTAGCAATCTAGGTGAAGATTTAAGCTATTTGTCTTCATTTTGGGAAGCAGAAAATAGTTTGGGTGATGGAACAAGAAACAGCAGGATCTAATTTAGATCTGATGCCGTATCAGACTTACTTTTATGTGAGCTGCTCATACCGTGACAAGCCAAGAGCTCTGCCTCAACTCTGCACATGACATCACAGATGGTGCGTTCGGGTGTAAACGGATTTCCCATGATTAAACACAGCTTGAAGTTCAAAATCACTTTTAAAGCAAAATTAAAGTGATTTATCATTTTGTTTGCAAAAACTAACATATTTAAATGATAATATATATATATTTTGAGCAATTTGATGAATAGTAGAAAAATCACGTCAGTGGATCTTTAAAGTCAAGTCAAGTCATCTTAAAACAGTGACAATCAGTGACAAGGCCATCCAAAGTGCTGTCCAAACAAACAGGCAACACACACAATGAAGTACAAAAAAAAAAAAATTCTGGGGGGGCCACTGGGGAAACTAATCAGATGGCCCCCCTTCTGGCGGCGCTACTGAAAATGACACGCGTGAAACCTGCACAGCTGATCCGTTACGTCATCATGTACATATTCTGGGATTTTTAAAATTTTCTGTGGCAACATTTTGGACTTTTTTTTTTCCAGGGGAAAAACTTGCCCACGATGGCCGGAAATTAAATAGACTTTGACAGGTGTGGCAACAAATTTCGACACAACACCGGGTGGTGCTCCGAGGCTCTGCAGGTCACAGAAAACCTGCGGCGGCGGACTTGACGCGAACTCTTAAACTGTGAAAGAAAAGTCCTTATTCGATTAATACACACTCAAAAGGTCATTTAACACTGTTTAGTCACTCATGTTGTGTGACAAGTTGTGTTAACCGGAAGTTATTGAGTGGGACTGGAACCAGAAAGGGGCAGGAGGAGCGGGGTGTCCGGAGGCCACGGTCAGACCGTGGAGTTTCCTGCCCATAAGGCTCGCCTGCTGGCCGGGTCACTCGTAAGGGTGAGAGTGGGTCAACGTGCTCCGGTGCTCCTCCACCAGACATAAAACTGACTTGTTGAAGTGACATGTTGGAGCTGGCAGCCTCGTAGGCGGTTAATTTTCAAAGTTACTCATTAATCTGAGTTTATTGTCGCCACAGAACCTGACAAAAGTTAGCTCAACTGGGTTCCCAACTCTGGTCCTTGAGGAACGCCATCCTGCGTACTTGTTTCCCTGCTCCAACACACCTGATTCAGTGATTTGATTGCTTCCGCAAGTTCCGCAGAAGCCTGCTAGTCCCGTTTATTCAAGTCGTGTCAAAGCAGGGAAACGACTAAAACATGCAGGATGGTGTTCCTCAAGGACCAGAGTTGGGAACCACTGCAGAGCACCTGTCATTTTAATTACAGATAAACAATGGCTTATTTTTGTTCCATCTTTAGGCCGTTTGTCCTCGGTTTGTGGCATACTAATAATTGTTATAATTATAAAAATATATTGTTTTGCCTTCTCTACCCGTGCGTTGTAATTTATACCACAGATGACTCTCGTTAAAGTAGGAGCATTTTTATTTTAATAACTGTTGTAGGCCACAGCCACACCGAACAGACAACTCCCGGGAGTTCCCCCCCAAAATACCCCCCCTTCCTCTTTTTGTGAACATCCAACTACAGAACTTCTGTAGGAACATGAATATAGAAATGCCATTGGAACAGTTCAGCTATGGAACATGCTACATTTTTCCCCCATAGTAGAGTTCTCAACCCCAGGACAAAGTCTCTGAACCTCTGTGGGAATTGTTGCTGCTGTCTGGGGCGCTGTGGGGTCATGACCCGCACCAGCTGCTCTGCCCCTGATTGTGGAGATCCCTCCTGCCCTCCTTCAGTGTGTGCCGGACTGCTAGTAGCACTCCCCTCCGCAGGAGACAGTGCGGTTGGTACTCCCTCGTCCCGACCTGTGTCCTGAGGAGCAGCGATGCCCTTGTCCCGACCTGTGTCCTGAGGAGCAGCGATGCCCTTGTGTCTCGGTGCAGAGCTACCCTGCGTCCTCGTGGAGGCAACTCAACCCGATAAACAACTTCCCCCAATCGCTCCAGGACTGCACACGTGGTCCAACCCACTGACTGTCCATCTTGGGGCACCTGCCTCTCTTCCGCGTGGGTGACGAAGAGAGGCAGGTGTGCATGTCATAATCCCACTTCTGACACCACTGCAACGCCTTCTCTACCCATGCATTGTAATTTATACCACAGATGACGCTCAACAAAGTAGGAACGTTTTTATTTTAATAGCTTTTGTTAGTTGGAGGCCACAGCCACGCCAGACAGACAACTCCTCCCGGGAGCCCCTGCCCAAAAATAACACTTCCCCTCCCTCTTTTCATGAACAGCCAACTATAGAACTACTGTAGGATCATGAATACTGTATAATGCCATTGGAACAGTCAAACTACGGAACACGCTGCACTATTATCAACAATGACTCAGGGTTAGCTTTAAGGTTTGAGATCTTAGATCACTTGTCACACTCAAGGCCCGTGGGCCATGGCCCTTGTGAGCATTTGATCTGGCCCCCCAAGATGATGTTTTCAGTGTAAAATATTTTTGTTGCTTGCCGTTTTGCTTTAATAACTTGATTTTTTTTTTAGTGCAGACTTTTCATGACAGTTGGCTAACTTTTAAAGTCAGTATTTTAATTTTAACGTGGAAAAGAGCAACAGAGGACGTTAAATGAGACTGACTGAACTTTTGTGGATGAACTGCAACCAAGACGAGATGTTGGGTATCGGACTCGAGTTAACTTATCGACTAAAATAGGCCCTTAGTTTGGACCAAGGTTTAAATTTTGGCTCCCTTCTATAACCGACTTTGACACTACTTTGATTTAAATGGATAATTGGGATATTTTTAAGTGGAGTTCTGTGAAAAGGGTAAACAATATCTCGCCCATTGTAGATTAGGGCTTGGTAGGATTTTTTGAGAATCGAAGTCTAGTTAAAATGAGCAAATTAAAGTGACCAACAGAACAGTTTTTGTTTTGCTTTTTCAGGGTATCCGCGGGGTTGTAAAAGGTATTAAAAGGTAGTAAATGAAATTAACACAAATTAAGGCCATTAAAAAGTATTTAAAAGTAATAAACGTCATCTGATGAGGAATTAAATTTTTTAAAACCTACACAACTATATTTTTCCCTTTCTGGCGTCTAAAAAAAGGTCTGTCAATTTATTTATCTTTTCTAATTTTATGTTCCAAGTAGGACCTTAGCTAAAACAAAGACGTCATATCGTCAGTCAGTGTGCGCGCGCACCTACAGCTGGCCGAGGCTGATCATGTCTGTAAAAAGAAACAGGAAAGAGGAGCGCGACTTTATCTTCCGACATTTAAATTTACCTAAACAATTGTTTGTTAGCTCGAAATTATAGCAAAAGGTGTGTCTCAGTCTAACGTTTTCTTAATAAATGTACTTTAATGGTTGAATCGGCTTTATTTTATTTTTTTAAAGTGTCGCTGCCTGTGCACCGTGAACGCTCAGCGGTGAAAACAGGAAAAAGGAGCGCGGCTCGTTTCGCCGTCATTTAACAAGAAAAATACCTAAACAATTATTTGTTAGCTCGAAATTATAGCAGAGGTGTGTTTCTGTCTATCATTTTCTTAATAAATGCACTTTAATGGTCAAATTAGCTGCATTTCGCCGGGGCGGTGCAGCTGGCTGCTGGATTGAAGCAGTGAGCAGAGAGGTGGGGAGAGTATGGCAGGCCGATTGGGTCATTAATAGCTAGTGAAGATTCTCAGTCATCCAGGACATGGTGAATTCTAAAAAGTGCAATAAAAAAAACAAAGTATAGTATAATAGTATAATAAATAAAGTCCAGTTGTTTTTGTCTTGAACTTTTTTTAATTTGTCATTAAAGGCACGTTTTCCTATTACATGATACAACAGCCAACAGCATGCCATACCTATCTATGGGGCCATCAGGAACTGCAGGTTTTTTTTTTCCAGTCAGAATGAATGGAAACGGTCATATTTCAGTCAAATGGTTTATAAATATGGGGGGAAAAAATCTATAAATATGTCACTTCGTCCTATAAGTTGCAAGGCATGTAAATTATGCAAAAAACTGCAACTTACAGGATGAAAAATACAGTAGTTATTATTTTTCTCCCTCTCTTTTTGAATTATGCATGTGTTCAGTGTTGAATTATTTTAACTAAACTGTTCTGTTTTCAAGTTTACAGTTTTTTGTTTGCCATTAGAGATATGCTGTGTGTGGGAACAATTAAACTTTTTCTCTTGGGTTAGATTTAAATAACAAATAGGTCAGTGCTTTTATTGAGGCAAGAAGCAAATTGATGTACTGTATCCAGTAATTGTTATAAAACTACATTTACTACCAAAGTTTAGGAAGAAAATGACAGTAATCTTATCACTTTACAATTAGTTGCATGGAACTGAAGTACAACAGGTTGCCGCTACGGTTACAGCTCGGTGCCGTGATGGTATTAAAAAATATTTTGATGGTATTAAAAAGGTATTAAAAGGTATTAAATTCAACTCTAGAATTTCTGCATATACCCTGTTTTTCAAATCGGCACCTGTTGGCGACACATCAAGTTCTTACATGCTTTTCCTGTCTGTGCACTTTTTTTTTTTTACACTGATCAACGCATCCCAGGACTTGTTTCTGCTACTGTAACATATTATTAAATATAAAGTGGAAACTGTGATCATGGATGAGCTCTGCTTTACCGCCATGTTGAAATGGATCAACCAATTGGAGGTTATGAAAAGATCCCCGACTAGCCGAAAGAGCAGCAGCGCATGTCTCTGTACCTGAAGCCTGTTTCAGTAGAGGTTGTTTTTTGTTTTTTTCAACTAAAGAACTCTGGATGAGAAGAATTTTATTCACCCAAAGTCGCAACTGTGGCGACAAGCAGGAGACAAAAAGTTTTAGAAAAATGTTCAAATAGCCACTGAACTGACATATTTGTGTATGTTATGCAAATGCTTGTTAAACTCCTGGTAAATTTAGTCCTAAATACACATACTGTACTGTGTCTATTGCACCATTAATGTACATTTGCATCACGTTCTTGGAAGAAAAATGTTAATTGTATTTATTTATTTTTGGACACTTGTGACTGTTGCTCAGCGGTCAGAGAGACGTTGTGCAACACTGGTTTTCATTGTTTTCTCTAACTGGTAACAATTTGGTTTTATCGGTTGCCTATTCCTCACAGAGTTATCTGAAAGAAGGGCACTAATCTAAATTCAGTATCCAAAACTTTTTTGAACCACCACGCTGCACTGCTCTCATGCAGCAGCACACTAATTCTCATAAATAATTAGCTCATCAGAAAACCCAGTTAATCAGGTCCGGGGAAAATGTGTGAAACATCCCAACATCCCAGTGTGCACAGTGTCATTTCCATAACTGGTGTATAGTGCATTCTTCATGTATTAAAAACTCTCTTACATTGAAAATCACACTGTTTTATGTGTCAGAAAGAAAAACAAACATCTGCTGCTGTTTGAAATTGAAGACTCAATATTCGACTGATGAGAGCTTAGATCATCATCTAACTGCGGCAGTAATTTTCCTCTTCATAAATTTTGTAAGACCCTCATTATCATCATCGACTTTTATGTTTGGAATGAGGCGTTTGATTGAGAGTGGTGGGATTCGCTCTTCGTCACGTCCCATCAAATACAGACAGCGTGATACGTTCACATGACAGCTAGTAGATCTCAGATGCAAGCAGAATTAAAATATATGCTCAGTTGTTCAGTGTATACACAGCCTAATTAAGTTGGTTGTAATTTATTCAGGATGTTGCTAACAGATGAGTAGTTACATATTTACACGTCAAAATAAAATCTATATATTAAATGTTGAATTGTATTATGATGAACAACATTGTGTTTAGTGGCTAAACTTCTTTGTGATTTAGGGCTAAATCTTGTGATTGTTTAGGTCTGTATAGTGATTAGAGGTTGAACTGAGTAATGGGCAAGAGCTAAACTATATAGTGATTGGGGTTGGATTGTATCATGACTAATGGCTGAATTATATTGCAAATTTTATTGTGATTAAAAGCTAAAATATATTGTGAGTAAGCCTTGAATTATATTTTGTGTAAGGGTTAAATCATATTGTGATTAAAGGCTGAAATATTTCATGATTAAGGTCTAAATCTTAGCGTGATAATGGGTTGAATTGTATCATGATTAAGGGCTGAATAGAACTGTGATTAGAGGCTGAATCATATGAGTAAGGGCTGAATCATATTGTGGTTAAGGGCTGAATCGTATCGTGGTTAAGAGCTGAATCTTATCGTGGTTAAGGGCGGAATCTTATCGTGGTTAAGCGCTGAATCATACTGTGGTTAAAGGGCTGAATCGTATTGTGGTAAAGGGCTGAATCGTATTGTGGTTAAGGGCTGAAACGTATCGTGTATAAGGGCTGAATCGTATTGTGTACAGTATAAGGGCTGAATCGTATCGTGTATAAGGGCTGAATCGCATCGTGTATAAGAGCTGAATCGTATCGTGTATAAGGGCTAAATCGTATCGTGTATAAGGGCTGAATCGTATCGTGTATAAGGGCTAAATCGTATCTTGTATAAGGGCTAAATCGTATCTTGTATAAGGGCTGAATCGTATTGTGTACAGTATAAGGGCTGAATCGTATCGTGTATAAGGGCTAAATCGTATGGTGTATAAGGGCTGAATCGTATCGTGTATAAGGGCTAAATCGTATCTTGTATAAGGGCTGAATCGTATCGTGTACAGGTAGTCCCCGATTTACGAGCGCTCTGATCTGCGAGGTTCCAGACTTACGAGCTGCGAATTTTTGGAAAAAACGAAAAAAATACTGAGTTTTCATGTGTTTTTTCACCACAGTTAGTTAGTTAAGCATATGGACACACGTTTCCGATCATTTTTATGCACTCATAAGCAGTTTTTGGATGAAAATAGAGTGTTTTTAGTCGCGCTAGCGAAAACCGTTCCAATTTACGAGCGAAATTCCGGATTTACGAGAGAAATGGCGGCCGTTCCAAATTACGAGATTTCCGGTTTACGAGCGCCTCGTTGTAACGGATCTCGCTCGTAAATCGGGGACTACCTGTATAAGGGCTAAATCGTATCTTGTATAAGGGCTGAATCGTATCGTGGTTAAGGGCTGAATCGTATCGTGGTTAAGGGCTGAATCGTATCGTGGTTAAGGGCTGAATCGTATCGTGGTTAAGGGCTGGATCTTATCGTGGTTAAGGGCTGGATCTTATCGTGGTTAAAGCTTCAGTATGTATGGCAGCACGGTGGCACAACTGGTAGAGCTTCTGCCTCTCAGCGAGAAGGTTGCCGGTTCAAATCCCGGTCCGGGGCCTTTCTGGGTGGAGTTTGCATGTTCTCCCCGTGCATGCGTGGGTTTCCTCCGGGTACTCCGGTTTCCTCCCACAGACCAAAAAACATGCATGTTAGGCTGATTGGTGACTCTAAATTGACCCTAGGTGTGAGTGTGAGAGTGGATGGTTGTTTGGTGTGAGTGAGACAGGTCCCTCTTGTAAATGAGTCCCCGTGACTCAACGAGGCTAGCCTGTATAAATAAAGGTTGAATGAATGTAGCTTTTTTTATAAACGTATTTCTTCACTCTATCACTACCTCCTGACAGACTGATGTTAGCCAGGTATTCTCTGAAAAAAAAAAAATTGTCCCCTTGCTTCTCCAGGTGGTAAATAAGCATTTCGGCCGTGGTGTAGTGGTAATGGCAGTCGTCCCCCGATCGGAAGGTTGGCGGTTCGAATCCCGGTTCCCCACACCATGTGTCGTTGTGTCCTTGGGCAAGACACTTAACCCCTAGTTGCTCCCGGTAGGACTGGAAAGCACCTTGCATGGTAGTCTGCCGCTACCGGTGTTATGAATGTGTGTAACATTCAATGTGTGTAGCACTTTGAGATTTTCACTAATGAAAAGTGCGTTATAAATTGAATTCATTATTATTATTATTATTATTATTATTTCTAAAAAGAAAAGGTGACACGCCATTTTCCAGCCAATAAAAACAGAGTTTTTAATCAGCCAATAAAGAGCTGCGTTCCAGTTGTCCTCAACAGAGCTTCTCACGCCCCAACCCACGCCCCCACCTGTCCCAGCGCCGCGCACGTTCTCGTTCAAAGGATTGGAAAGCGATGCAGGACTGTTTTGTATGTCACACAAATGTATTAAATTCCCCTTCTTAATCCCTGATCAGGACTTTTTTTTCTTTCCAAAAGTCAAATAATCGCTTCATCCACCGCTCTGTACCGCTTCCTCTGCCGACTGCAATGAATGAGGAAGTGAAATTGTCACGAGTGAATAAAAGTAGGGTTCAACGTGGCTGCCAGAGGCTCTGAAGATTTCCTGGTCTTCTGGTGTGCTGGACTAGCGCTCAATGGTTTTATTTTATTTTTTTAGAAGGTTTTATTAACATATAAACACAGAATATCGCAGCGTCTCCGAGAGACTGCAGCTGGGGGCGGAGCTGCAGATCTCAAGTTCACAGACCACGGACTGTGGCTCCCATCAGAGCCATATATGGCTCTGAGGGGGAGGGAGCAGAATGCTTTTCCTTGTTGAAAATTTTTCTAAGTGTTTTGGCCATACAGAAATCGCAGATAGCAGCTTTAAGGGTTGAATCTTATCGTGGTTAAGGGCTGAATCATATTGTGGTTAAGGGCTGAAACGTATCGTGTATAAGGGCTGAATCGTATCGTGTACAGTATAAGGGCTGAATCGTATCGTGTATAAGGGCTGAATCGCATAGTGTATAAGGGCTGAATCACATCGTGTATAAGGGCTGAATCGTATCGTGTATAAGGGCTGAATCGTATCGTGTATAAGGGCTGAATCGCATCGTGTATAAGGGCTGAATCGCATTGTGTATAAGGGCTGAATCGCATAGTGTATAAGGGCTGAATCACATTGTGTATAAGGGCTGAATCACATCGTGTATAAGGGCTGAATCGTATCGTGTATAAGGGCTGAATCGTATCGTGTATAAGGGCTGAATCGTATCATGTATAAGGGCTGAATCGTATCATGTATAAGGGCTGAATCGTATCGTGTATAAGGGCTGAATCATATCGTGTTTTGGGCTGAATCATATCAGGGTTTCAGGCCGAATCGTGTAGTGGTTAAGGGCTGAATCGTGTAGTGGTTAAGGGCTGAATCGTGTAGTGGTTAAGGGCTGAATCGTATAGTGGTTAAGGGCTGAATCGTATAGTGGTTAAGGGCTGAATCGTATCGTGGTAAAGGGCTGAATCGTATAGTGGTTTCGGGCTGAATCGTATCGTGGTTTCGGGCTGAATCATATCGTGGTTTTGGGCTGAATCATATCGTGGTTTTGGGCTGAATCATATCGTATTTAAGAGCTGAATCGTATCATACCCTGATGCATGCTCAATAATCCAGGTAGAATCTGAATCGTATCATGTGTAAGGGCTAAAGCTTATTGTGGTTATGGGCTGAATCGTATCGTGGTAAAGGGTGGACTCATCGTGATTAAGGGCTGAACCGTATCTACTTTAAGGGCTAAATCGTATCATGGTTTCGGGCCGAATTGTGTAGTGGTTAAGGGCTGAATGGTGTAGTGGTTAAGGGCTGAATTGTATCGTGGTTAAGGGCTGAATTGTATCGTGGTTAAGGGCTGAATCGTATCGTGGTTTCGGGCTGAATCGTATCGTGGTTTCGGGCTGAATCGTATTGTGGTTTCGGGCTGAATCGTATCGTGGTTAAGGGCTGAATCGTATTGTGGTTTTGGGCTGAATCATATTGTGGTTTCGGGCTGAATCATATCGTATTAAGAGCTGAATCGTATCATACCCTGATGCATGCTCAATAATCCAGGTAGAATCTGAATCGTATCATATGTAAGGGCTAAAGCTTATTGTGGTTATGGGCTGAATCGTATCGTGGTAAAGGGTGGACTCATATCGTGATTAAGGGCTGAACCGCATCTACTTTAAGGGCTAAATCGTATCATGGTTTCAGGCTGAATCATATCGTGGTTTCGGGCTGAATCATATTGTGGTTAAGGGCCGAATCATATCGTAGTTAAGAGCTGAATCGTATCATACCCTGATGCATGCTCAATAATCCAGGTAGAATCTGAATGGTATCATGTGTAAGGGCTAAAGCTTATTGTGGCTATGGGCTGAATTGTTTCGTGGTAAAGAGTGGACTCATATCGTGATTAAGGGCTGAACCGTATCTACTTTAAGGGCTAAATCGTATCATGGTTTCGGGCTGAATCCTATCGTGGTTTCGGGCTGAATCATATCGTGGTTAAGGGCTGAATCATATCGTAGTTAAGAGCTGAATCGTATCATACCCTGATGCATGCTCAATAATCCAGGTAGAATCTGAATGGTATCATGTGTAATGGCTAAAGCTTATTGTGGCTATGGGCTGAATCGTTTCGTGGTAAAGGGTGGACTCATCGTGATTAAGGGCTGAACTGTATCTACTTTAAGTGCTAAATCGTATCATGGTTACGGGCTGAATCATATTGTGGTTAAGGGCTAAATTGAATCCTGGTTAAAGCTTCAGTATGTAGCTTTTTTTATGAACATATTTCTTCACTCTGTCACTACCTCCTGACAGACTGATGTTAGCCAGGTAATCTCTGAAAAAAAATAAAAAAAAATATTGTCCCCTTGCTTCTCCAGGTGGTAAATAAGCATTTCTAAAAAGAAAAGGTGACCCGCCATTTTCCAGCCAATAAAAACAGAGTTTGTAACCAGCCAATAAAAACAGAGCTTGAATTTGAATCAGCCAATAAAAACAGAGCTTGAATTTGAAATTCAACAGACCACAAGGGGGCAGAGCCACATATGGCTCTGAGGGGGAGGGATCAGAATGCTTTGCTTGTTGAAAATATTTCTAAGTGCTGATGTTCTACAGAAACTGCAGACTGAACCTTTAAGGGCTGAATCGAATTGTTGTTGAAGGCTGAATTGTACCGTGGTTAAGGGTCAAATCGTATCTTGGTTAAGAGTTGAAAACCAGAGATGCACTATCTCTTACCTACAATGAGTTCTACACCAATTTTCCAGCCCAATCTGTAGCACCTATGTTGCATTCTGGGGCACTTCTTGCTGAACTTTAATATTATTTGGGCAGGCTGAACAAAGTTATACAAAATTAGCAATGGTGTGAAGTTTTTTAAATTACCTTAGCTTGAATTGCCATGAAACTGTAAGTTAAGAATCTTCAACCTACATTGTTCCTGGCACCGATGGGCCAGCCGTTAGCTTGTCAGACTTGTTACAGGTAAACATTTTCCAAATGTTTTTTTTCAAAGTTGCAGATCAATAAGGTAATGCTCCGTATAATAAAATACACTCTTATTCTATATACCTTAGTATATTGTCACACCTGTGTCTAATTTTGATGAACTTTGCAATATTTTACATATGAGTATTTTATTGGCTTTAATTTAATACCCATCATGTGTTAGCTCATGTAATTTTACATGTGAATAGTCGAGGTAAAATTGTATTTCTTTGTCATCTGTTAAATTTGTTGTCATCTCTGGGTGTGAGACAGTCATAGCTGCTGGTGTTTTCAGCATCTGGCTTTTTGGACTGACCACAGGGCCAGGATCAGTTGGCTGTAGTTGCCTAGTAACCAGAGGGAAAAAAGCAACAGGTGAACATTTGATAACAAAATCTGAGACCAGTGCTACTGCAGAATGAACGCAGAGTACTGAAAGTCTGAAACTGAATTTAAGGTAAAACAGTCAGAACCAAAGCTAAGATTAGTAAAACTGTAGCTAAAAGTCTATGCCAGCAAAACTGTACTTAAAAACTAAAATAACAGAACAGTAGCTAAAACGTTAATCCAACAGAATACAGTAGTAGCTGTAAGCTAAAACTAGCAAAACATAAGCTAAAAGTAAAAAAAAAAGAACCTATACCATAAGACCAGTAAAATGGTTGATAAAAGCTTAAAGTAGCCAGCAAAACAGCTTCTTAAAGCTAAGATCAACAAAACAGTAGCTCAAACCAAAGACGTGCAAAACAATAGCTAAAAGAAAGCAAAAATTAACACAACAGTAGCTAAAGACATAAACCAGCAAAACAGCACCTTGAAGCTAAGACTAGCAAATGGAAGCTCAAAGCAAAATCTAACAAAACAGTAGCTAAAGGCGAGTTAGCAAAACTGTAGTGAGCTAGGAAAAAAAACAGATTCCAACTAAATTCAGTATTTAAAAGTGAAAACCTGCAACACCATAGCCAAAAATGTAAATCAGCTAAACAGTACCATCGCGGGGCTTCAGGGTACGGATCCCCCGCAATAAACGAGGGACTACTGTACTAATACTTAAATACTGTAGATAATGAAATGCATGGTTCTTCTAAGCAGTCTGGACTCCATGCATCGTATTGAGAGCGCTTGCTACAATCGTGAGACTTGACTTGGACTTGTGCCTCAGAGACTTGAGACTTGACTTGGACTTGAACACAGAGACTTGTGCGCATCTCTGGCTCAAAGTCAAAACCAAATACAATAAACAGTATCTAAAAGTGATAACCAACAACACTAAAATAAGTGGAAAAGTAGCTAAATGCTGGTGCTGTACTAGCAAAACATTACAGATAAGGTGAAGATGAAGCAAGTATGCCAAAGTAGTTTCTAAAAACATCATGTTTAAGTTCTATATTTGTTACATTGAGAAAAAAATGTTAGTGTTATGCAATTCATATGGCGTAACAGTTACAAAAAAATAAAGTTCTGGCTCTAATGTCCTGAACAAGGTGAACAATTTAACTGGATAGCTGAAAGTATAGGGAAGTAGCTACAGTCCCCCCCAAAAAGCCCAGAGATAAACAACAGAGATAGATGGTAATAAATTGATTTGTAGTGCAGTGTTTCCCCTACCATTATCTTATTATTATTACAGGTAGTCCCCGATTTACGAGCGAGATCCGTTACAACGAGGCGCTCGTAAACCGGAAATCTCGTAATTTGGAACGGCCGCCACGCTTCTCGTAAGTCCGGAATTTCGCTCGTAAATTGGAACGGTTTTGCTAGCGCGACTACGAACACTCGTTTTTCATCGAAAAACTGCTTATGAGTGCATAAAAATGATCGGAAACGTGTGTCCACATGTTTAGCTAACGAACTGTGGTGAAAAAACACAGGAAAACTCAGTATTTTTTGCGTTTTTTCCAATAATTCGCCAGCTCGTAAGTCCGGAACCTCGTAGATCAGAGCGCTCGTAAATCGGGGACTACCTGTATATTACAGGCCATAGAGAGCACATTGCACCAGTTTTGGCCTCCCTGCACTGGCTACCCATTCACCTTCGGATCCAGTTCAAAATACTCTTGTATGTTTTTTAAATCACTGAACAGTTCAGCCTCATCTTATCTCACTGATCTTCTCCAGCCATATGTCCCACCGCACTCTCTGAGGTCAGCAGGCCAGATGCTTCTTTCAGTTCCAGAAACTCGTCGTGCGCTCAGAGGTGACAGGGCTTTCTCAGTTGCAGGTCCAAGACTGTGGAATGAGTTGCCACTGAGTGTCAGGCAGGCTCCCACACTCAGTCTTTAAGTCTCACTTGAAAACCGACTTTTATTCCCTAACCTTTAACACAGTGTGATTTGTTTTCATCCTGTCTATACAGTACTATTGGCCATTTAATTATCTGCTGCTATTTGTATCTATATTTTTAGTTGATGTTTTCTTGTCCGCTTTGCTTATTTGTTTCTATTGTACAGCACTTTGGTTGGCCTTGTTGCTGTTTTAAGTGCTTTATAAATAAATTGGATTGGTATGGTATGGTATTATCTAAAATAGCACTTCAATACCTCCAACACCAAGACCAGTAGTTTGGGGGAAACAAAGTGCCGTTTATCTCTACATCAGTTCCACTGCACATCAGAGAATGCTGATTGAATTCCACCAAATTAACAACCCTTGCTACCTCTGTCACAGACGGCATCACCGAGGGCTTGTGACCGGGTCATGAGTTGTCCTGGACCGGCTAGTCTCGTGACCGTTGCCATCACCTCCTTCCCAACAGACGCGAGGGCATCGTCTTTATGTGCTGCTCCCTCCCTCATTGCTGCACCAGGAGACGTGTTGTCCTGGTGACAATGGAGGCGATGCGATGTGGGTGAGAGGGAGAGCAGGAAATGAGCAGCATGGTGGCTGGAAGAAACAGATTGAAAACAGAGAAACAATTGTTTTTTGACTGTCTTTTAGCAAAATACTGTATCCCATGAACCTAAAGAAGAGTTTTATTGGAACTCTGGATGTACATCTGTAACTGGTTATCATTTAGATGGCCCAAATTATCAATAGCCAACACACAAATGTCTACAAATCCATCCATTTTACTGATCTTGAGCTGAAGTCAAAGTCAAGTCAAAGTCAAAGTCAACTTTATTGTCAGATCTGCAATATGTACTGTACAGGACATACACAGGACCGAAATTGCGTTTCTCTCAGTCCCTCGGTGCAACAGTAAACATCTAAACATTGAAACACTGAAACATATAATAATAGACATAAGCATAAAATAGTAAAACTAACACTGTCCTGAGTTTTTGCATAGTGGTATAAGAGTATGAAAATTTACACCAACTCTAAAACTAAAACATTAAACATTTAATGAACATAATACTGTCCTGAGTTTTTGCATACTAGTATAAAAAAAGAGTATAAAAAGTATAACTAAAATAAACTAAAGGTTTCTAGCATTGACATAAAGGTTTGTTTGGTAGTACTTGAGAGTATTTCTAATATATATGGGCTTGAGCACTAACTGTTTGCACCAGATGTTTATTTGAAACATTGTGATTTATCTTTTTATAGTTACCAATGCACTTGTGTAAATTCCAGCGCGATGCCCCAACATACATTCATAGCTACTTCCGGTATTCAAGGTCATTGTTCAGCTCTAGTCTGCTGGACCTTTACCATCATTACAGCTAATTTCTAATTGTTTGGGGAGCTAAATGTCCTCAACGTTCAGTGTTGCCAGGTGTTGGAATGACCACAGAAAGTTGCTGAAATGTTGGTAGATATGAAAACTCTTTAGACTAAGTGTACGGTAATAGACTATATGCCACGGGTGGTGGTGACATACTTCCGTTAAAATGCAACCCACGTCCGCCACTTCTGGGTCCCACCCACTGCCATTGTTGTTAGCGTTGGCTCCTAGTAGCAGACATGACAACGACCCAAAACGGGAAGCCGCTGCGAGCCACTGGCACTACAAGTGAGTTCCGTTGTGTCCGCCCACCGGTGGGTACAGCTGTTCCGTTCCCCCGCCGAGGGGGTTTAGGGCGACAATGGATTGCGGCTATCCGTAGGGGAAACGTCGCTATAGATTTATATGGATTTATATGTGTATAGAGTTATTATTGGTGTGTATGTAGATGTGTTATTAATTGTACTGTATTTACTCATTTATGTTCGTGTCATTCACGCTAACCGGAAGTGCGCCGCCCGGGTAATGAATGCGGAAGTGCTGGAACGGGAGTCCGTGGCATATAGTCTATTCAAAGAACCAGAATAGGCCCAAAGTTCATGCTCAATAATCCAGGTGAAACATGCTACAATGTTCAGCCAGGTCATTTGGACAGTTCCTTTTTTTGCTGAGATGTTTCATCCTTCATCCAAAGGACTTCTTCAATCTGAGTAGACACCAAACAGACCGATCTAGGCAACAATGCATTGCACATTAGTAACTGTAACAAAGTTGACTCTGGTTGTCTGTCTGGGTTGTCTCTGAATTTACTTTCAAAGTCAACCCAATTCAAAATGGCTGCTACCAACCTTGCTTGCTAGCTAGGTGCCAAACGTATGGTGGCCCTAAGGTGTAAATGAACAACATTTGGAAAAACAGAATTACAATTGAAAAAACACAACAAAAAAACAAAATCATAACATTGAAAAAACAGAATTACATTTGAAAAAAAAAAAGAATTACATTTGAAAAAACAGAATTACATTTGAAAAAACAGAATTACATTTGAAAAACTGAATTACGTTTGACAAAATGGTATTACCGGTATTATGTAACGGAATTACATTAAGCCAAAGTGGAAGTGGCCAAAGTGGAAGTGGCCATAATCACATTAGAAAAAAACAGAATTACATTAAGCTAAAGCGGATATGGCCTGAATTACATTAGAAAAATGGAATTGCGTTAAAAAATGGAATTACATTTGGAAAAAACTGAATCACATAAGAAAAATAAAGTTAATAATAATAATAATAATAATAATAATAATAAGCTTAATGAAGTAAAAAAAACAACTTCCTGTTTGGCTTAATGTGATTCAATTTTTTCAGATGTAATTCCGTTTTTTTCTAATGTGATTTAGGCCACTTTTGCTTCGGCCACTTCCGCTTTGGCTTAATGTAATTCCGTTTTTAAGATTTAAAGCTGGGGTATGTAAGATTGTAATGTAGTCTGTAACTTTTCAAACAATATATATTTTAACATATTTCTTCACTCTGTCACTAGATTGATGTTAGAGAGGTAATCTCTGAAAAAACTAAAAAAAATATTGTCCCCTTGCTTCTCCAGGTGGTAAATAAGCATTTCTAAAAAGAAAAAGTGACCCGCCATTTTCCAGCCAATAAAAACAAAGTTTGTAACCAGCCAATAAAAACCGAGCTTGAATTTGAATCAGCCAATAAAAACAGAGCTTGAATTCAAATTTCAACAGACCACAAGGGGGCAGAGCCATATATGGCTCTGAGGGGGAGGGATCAGAATGCTTTGCTTGTTGAAATTTTTTCTAAGTGCTGCTGTTCTACAGAAACTGCAGACTGAACCTTTAATTCCGTTTTTTTAATCTTGTTGGGATTTTGTTGTTTTTTCAAATTTAATTACGTTTTTTCAAATGTTCATTTACACCTTAGGGCCACCACGGTGTCAGACGGTGTCTACACGCATCGGTGGTCATGAGAGTCCAACGATGACAATCTCTTATCCAGTTAAAAAAATAAAAATTAAATTAGGCTTTTTTTCCTCTAATTTACTTTGTAAAACCAGACGTCCATCAACCCCTTTCAAACGACGTGCCCAAGGAAGCAAAATTATCTTTCCGTGATCACTATACAGAGTCAGAGAGTCAGAGAGTCAGAGAGTCTTTATTGTCATTTGCACCGCATGTGGTACATGAGATGAAAACGAGATTATGTACACGAGGTCCCAGTTACATCCAACAACAAATGAAAGAGAAAAACAGTAATAACATCTAGAACTAACTAAGAAAAGCATCAACTAGTAATACACAGCTAACTAAGAAAAGCATCAACTAGTAATACACAGCAGCACGAACATGAGTTTGTATGAGCAGATGGTCACAGATGAACACAGATGAATACAGCAACAAGAAAACAGATCAGCATCAGTATGATGTGATATTTTGCAGTGTTTATTTTTTATTTTATTTTTATTTATTCATGAGTCTAACAGCCTCAGGGTAGAAGCTGTTCCTCAGTCTAGTGGTTCTACACTTGATGCTCCTCAACCTCCGTCCTGAGGGGAGTGGGGCAAAGAGTGAGTGTGCTGGGTGAGTGAGGTCTTTCATGATGCAGGTGGCTCTTTTCCTGCATCTGGAGGTGTAAATGTCTGTGATGGTGGGGAGACTGACTCCAACAGACTTCTGTGCAGCCTTCACCACTCTCTGCAGAGCTTTCCTCTCTGCAACTGTGCAGCCTCCATGCCACACGTTGATGCTGGAGCACAGGATGCTCTCCACTGCACACCTGTAGAAGGAGGTGAGGACTGGGCTGCTCAGACCAGCTCGTCTCAGCCGTCTGAGGAAGTAGAGTCTCTGATGACCTTTCTTGATCAGGCTGGTGGTGTTGTTGCTCCAGCTGAGGTTATCATTCATGTGTACACCCAAGTATTTGTAGCTGGAGACCACTTCCACTATACCCAACCTTACTGAACATTTTACAGATATTGGTCTAAAAGTAGCCAAGAGTCATAAACAACTCATATTCTGAGTGCTACCAGATAGCACAAGGTCTTGTGATATTGCGCTATTTTTAGGGTTTGACCTTTGTTTGACCTTTGTCACTTCTCACCATAATCTTAGTTTAAAACTGGTAAATAAATCTATTTACACCTCAGACTTGTAGATATTTACTTGAACTGAAACACAAGTGTGTTTGTCCCCCGTTGCAGAAAGAAGTGGGGACTTGGAAAACCCCTCCATCCGTCCGTCTGTATTATGAGCTGGATAACTTGGGGAAAAAAGGGTGAAGTACTGACTTCCATTTTGGGGTGTGGTTGCATCATGTGAGGAAACTAACTAGTAAATGTAAAGCAATTACCGGTAATAAAAAATTCAATAACCAAATGCAAAATATTGGAATAATGGACATCTGGAGGGAAATGAATCCAAAAACCAAGCAATATACACACTTCTCTAACCCTTACAGGGTATATACAAGGCTAGATTATTTTTTTTTTAACAAAGATAGATCAAAAGTAATAGAAGCAGAGATAGGAACAATAGACATAAGTGATCATGCCCCAATATACTTAACAATGGCATTGGGTGAAAAACAAAGAAATATCTTATGGAGACTTAACATCAACCTTTTAAATGATACACAAATTAAAAAGAAATTATCAGAAGATATATCCAGATACATTCATGAGAATGATAATGGCGAAACATCTCCACCCTTCCTCTGGGATGCAGCCAAAGCTGTACTAAGGGGGAAAATTATAGCCATAGCAGCAGTCAAAAAGAAACAAAGACAGAAAAAACTACAAGAGTTGCAAGAAAAGTTAAAAGAGCTGGAACATAGACATGTTCAGAATAAAAGTCAACAATTATTACAAGAAATTAGAAAGATAATAAATGATATTAATGAATTGACTACTCAGGAAATAATAAAAAATATGTTTTTCACAAAACAAAGGTATTATGAGAGTGGTGCAAAATTTTCTAAGTTATTAGCCTGGAAACTTAGGAAACAACAAACAGATAGGACCATTTTTAAAATTCGAGACAATCATACTAATACAATAAAGACTAAACAGGAGGAAATATTATCAACCTTTGAATCATTTTATAAAAAACTATTCGCTAAAATAACAAGGGCAGAGGAGAAGGATGTTGACTTATTTCTTAATAAACTTGATCTCCCACAAATGACTGAGGAGGAAAATAATAAACTCGGGGCTGAAATAACCAAAACTGAAATACAAAATGCAATCAAGAATTTAAAGAATAATAAATCCCCAGGGAATGATGGTTTCAGCTCCGAATGGTATAAAACTTTTAAAGAAGAACTCACACCGCTACTTCTAAAAACTTTCAACTGGGCACTTAAAAAGACACAGATCCCTCCGAGCTGGAAAGAAGCCATTATATCACTTATACCTAAAGAACAAAAGGACAGATTAGAATGTGGGTCAGATTAGAATGTGGGTCATTTAGACCAATCTCAATACTCAATGTGGACTATCGTATTTACACCTCAATAATGTCAAAACGGATGGAGAATATAATACCCCATCTGATAAATAACGATCAAACAGGATTTATTAATAAAAGGCAAACCCAGGATAATATTAGACGTACCCTGCAAATAATGAGCTACATACAAAAACAAAGAGAAAAGGCAATGATCATTAGTCTGGATGCTGAAAAGGCGTTTGACTCAGTTGATTGGTCTTATCTCTTTAAGGTGCTAAAGAAATTTAAATTAAGTGACCTAATAATAAATACTTTATAATAAACCAACCTCTAAAATAAAGATAAATGGTTATCTAACAGATTCACTTACACTGGAGAGAGGAGTAAGACAAGGGTGTGCTTGGTCCCCACTACTTTTTGCTCTATACCTGGAGCCTTTAGCCCAACATATTAGACAAACAAAAACAATCAGAGGAATTACAATTAACAAAAAAGAGCACAAAATCGCATGTTATGCAGATGATATAATTTTGTTTTTAGCCGACCCAGAAAATTCAATACCAGAGTTGATGAACAGTTTAGAAACAATAGGCAATTTATCAGGATATAAATTAAATGTAGGAAAAACAGAGACTATCTCATACTGGAATCCACCCAAAGAATTTAAAAAGAAATTCCCTCTTAAATGGAACACCGAATCCTTTAGATATCTAGGAGCAGTGTTGGGTGTAACGCGTTACTTAGTAACGCGTTACAGTAATGCCATTACATTTTTCAGTAACTTAGTAGTGTAACACACTACTTTGAAAATGCCTGTAATATATTACAGTTACTAACAAAACCTTACATTCGTTACTTGCGTTACAATCAGGACCTTTCGGAGAATAGTTTTATTTATTTATTTTATTTTACCTTTCGGAGAAGAGTTGTGGGACGCGGACGACGGAGCAGACCATAGACATTATATATAGATATCTATGGAGCAGACTGTCACGTGGGGAAAACAAAGACGCACGTGATGACGTCGGAACGTCATACGTCAACGTACATAGACATATAAAGGTACATAGACATACGGCATCTCCATTTTTGTTTCTTCTTCCTATGGAGATTTTAGCACATTTCATTAAAAACAGCTGCATAAAAGGTATTCAGATTGCTGGTAGAGAAATATGTCTGAGCCAACTGGCAGATGACACAACTCTATTTCTAAAAGATTGCTCTCAAGTAAAGTGTGCTGTTGAGCTGCTTGGTGAATTTTCTGCAGCCTCAGGTCTCAACCTTAATTTATCTAAATGTGAGTTACTCCCTATTAAAACATGTCATGACACAGAGATCTCAGGAATCCCAGTAAAACACAAAGTTAAATATCTTGGTATCTATATTATAAAAGAGGAGGACCAAAGATTAAGTGATAACTTTAATCCCCTTGTTACTGTAATTCAAAAAAAATTCAATTTATGGGTACAGAGAGATTTATCCATCTCCGGTCGTGTATTACTTTCTAAGGCTGAAGGTCTCTCCAGTTTGGTGTATGCGACTTCTGCCCTTGAGGTTCCTAAGGACATCATTTCAAAAGTGGATAAAACATTGTTTGATTTTATTTGGAAAAAAAAGGTTCATCTAATCCGAAAAAATGTTATGATAAATAAGCTGTGCTCTGGTGGGTTTAATGTATTAGACTTACAGACTCTAAACTCCTCCTTTAAAATTAAATGGATCAAAAGATATCTCTTAAATCCAAACTCTTTGTGGAACTTCATTTCAACACATGTATTTGAAGCATTGGGTGGTCTATCTTTTATTTTAAGGTGTAATTACAACATTGACAAAATTCCGATCAAACTCTCCAATTTCCACAAACAGCTGTTTTTGTGCTGGACTCTGGTTCACAAACACAATTTCTCTCCACACAAATACTATATTTGGAATAACAAAGACATTTGTTTTAAACATAAATCTATTTTCTTTAAAAATTGGTTTGACAGAGGAATAGTTCATGTACATCAGTTATTCAACAAAGACGGCAACACTTACTCTTACAGTGAATTTTTAACTACGTATAACTTTCCAGTACTACCAAAAGAATTTGCAATTGTCTTTGATGCAATTCCATCTGGTGTAAAAATGTTGATGTCAAATCCTGTACACAACAGCACGAACTATTTAACTGAAGAATTATTCATTGGTAACTCTGACCCTTTTTTAAGTGAAAAAACAAATAACAAATGTATTAGAGAATTAATAATTAGAGAATGTATTAGTAAACCTGCTTCTATATTCTTCTGGGATAATTTATTTAATGATATCTGTTGGAAAGATGTTTGGTTGTTACCTAGAAAATACTTTATAACTAATAAGATTCGAGAAGTGTCCCTAAAGATTCTGCATAAATGTTATCCTGTAAACTACAAGCCCAAAACCAGAAAAGTTGGCACGTTGTGCAAATCGCAAATAAAAACAGAATACAATGACTTGCAAATCTTTTTCAACCCATATTCAACTGAATAGAATGCAAAGACAATATATTTAATGTTCGAACGGAGAAACTTTATTTTGTTTTGCAAATAACCATTAACTTAGAATTCAATGGCAGCAACACATTGCAAAAAAGTTGGCACAGGGACATATTTACCACTGTGTTACATCGCCTTTCCTTTTAACAACACTCAGTAAACGTTTGGGAACTGAGGAGACCAATTTTTGAAGCTTTTCAGGTGGAATTCTTCCCCATTCTTGCTTGATGTACAGCTTAAGTTGTTCAACAGTCCGGGGTCTCCGTTGTCGTATTTTACGTTTCATAATGCGCCACACATTTTCAATGGGGGACAGGTCTGGACTGCAGGCAGGCCAGGGGAGGACCCGCACTCTTTTGCTACGAAGCCACGCTGTTGTAACACGTGCAGAATGTGGCTTGGCATTGTCTTGCTGAAATAAGCTGGGGCGTCCATGAAAAAGACGTCGCTTGGATGGCAGCATATGTTGCTCCAAAACCTGTATGTACCTTTCAGCATTAATGGTGCCTTCACAGATGTGTAAGTTACCCATGCCTTGGGCACTAATGCACCCCCATACCATCACAGATGCTGGCTTTTGAACTTTGCGCCTATAACAGTCCTGATGGTTCTTTTCCTCTTTGGTCCGTAAGACACGACGTCCACAGTTTCCAAAGACAATTTGAAATGTGGACTCATCAGACCACAGAACACTTTTCCACTTTGCATCAGTCCATCTCAGATGAGCTCGGGCCCAGCAAAGCCGGCGGCGTTTCTGGATCTTGTTGATGAATGGCTTTTGCTTTGCATAGTAGAGCTTTAACTTGCACTTACAGATGTAGCGACGAACTGTAGTTACTGACAGTGGTTTTCTGAAGTATTCCTGAGCCCATGTGGTGATATCTTTTACACACTGATGTCGGTTTTTGATGCAGTACCGCCTGAGGGATCGAAGGTCACGGGCATTCAATGTTGGTTTTCGGCCTTGCCCCTTACGTGTAGTGATTTCTCCAGATTCTCTGAACCTTTTGATGATATTACGGACCGTAGATGGTGAAATTCCTAAATTCCTTGCAATAGCTCGTTGAGAAAAGTTGTTCTTGAACTGTTCGACAATTTGCCCACGCATTTGTTCACAGAGTGGTGACCCTCGCCCCATCCTTCTATGTGGATGACTGAGCATGTCAAGGAAGCTGCTTTTATACCCAATCATGGCACCCACCTGTTCCCAATTTGCATGTTCACCTGTGGGATATTCCAAATAAGTGTTTGATGAGCATTCCTCAAATTTCTCTGTCTTCTTTGTCACTTGTGCCAGCTTTTTTGAAACATGTTGCAGGCATCAAATTCCAAATGAGCTAATAATTGCAAAAAATAACAAAGTTTACCAGTTCGAACGTTAAGTATGTGGTCTTTGCAGTGTGTTCAATTGAATATAGGTTGAAAAAGATTTGCAAGTCATTGTATTCTGTTTTTATTTGCGATTTCCACAACGTGCCAACTTTTCTGGTTTTGGGCTTGTATATAATCTCCAAGTACCGTCCAAACGTAGACCCAATGTGTTCACTCTGCCACAGCTCTGAGGAGACTATCATCCATCTCTTCTGGGACTGTTCTCATACTCAGCTGTTCTGGAAAGACATTTTCATGTATGTAAATAGAAAGTTAGAAATTGACCTACCATTTGACGCTAAAATTATACTGTTTGGTTTCTTTTGTCCAAATATTTCAAGTAAGAAAGTTTTTGTTGTAAATTTAATACTACTCTTAGCCAAATTTTACATCCACAGTTGTAAATTCTCCTTGCTAAAACCTAGATTTATAGTGTTTTCTAATTATATTTCCTCTTACTTAGCTACTTTAAAGTACTGTACTAATGCCAAAGCTTTAAAAACTAAAACAATCTGTAACGAATTTCTGTTGTAAGCTGCCCAAGACACATTTTTGTTTTTGTTTATGTGCCTTTATTCTCTTTTGTGCTATGCATGCCTTAAAGGAGAAATGTAATCAAATCTGAAAAAATCGATATAACAAGAATTTCATATAGTAAACAACACACATAAACATACTTAGTATGCTTTTTTCAAGTCAGTAGCTTAAAGAAATAGTTTTTTACATTTTTCCTGCTACATGCCGAAGTGCAGTGATTTCTGTAGTCATTTTCTGGACGCACTTTTATGACACAATTAAGACCTCCTTTGCTATCTTACAATAACACTGAAGCTATAAACCCATCATTACTGTCCTCCTGTCTGTCATTTAAAATGGAAGCAGAAGACTTTTTTGAATCTGAAGGATATCACTTTAGTTTGTCAAAAACAGTTTGGTGATTTAGTGCATTAATGGGCATTTCTATCCTGGAAATACGAATAGCCGTGCGTTAGCCGCCGCATGCTAACGTTAGCATGCTAGCGCCGTATGCTAACGTTAGCATGCTAGCGCCGTATGCTAACGTGGAAGTGGGGGTGTTGAAAATGTCCTGAAACAGTTACCAATGTCTTGTTAAGCTCTGTCTTCCCCAGAACATAGTAGGATCTAAAATGATTTTTAAAGATGAAGGAGCAAGTTGAAACATGCTGTCTCCCTCCTTGCTAGCAGGCTCCATTGGGAGCTGCCTGGCTAACTAACTACGGTGGCCCTACACGGCCAAAATTCTACAGCGGCCGAATGCACAGGAGCGGTAAAAATACAATATAAAATTTTAAAAAAGTTTTAAAATCGATTTTGGGGCTTTTAGAATAGATTCTGAATCGCCAGGACTAAGAATCTTGATTCTTTAAAAAATAGATTTTTTTTGCTGCATCCCTAATTGCTACACACTGAAACCTTTTTGTCCACAACTAGATACACACACTAATATTACTGTATGAGGGACGACCATTGCACTGCCTATGTCATATTCAGGGGACGGAGAGCAGGCAGGGGGAGGGGGGTCAAAAACACCAGATGAGAATTTTTTCACTTTGCAAAGTCTAAATTTGAGTTAGGATGACATTTTTGACTTGTGAAAATTTCTCAACAAGCTTATTTTATGCTTTTCATTAGACTACTATTAGCTTAAAAACACTTTTCATTTCTCCTTTAAGTCTCGAGCCATGTTTGACATTGTAAGTTTTTTTTTGTACTTGTTTTTTTCTATAA
>JBBPBX010015515.1:31224-41276 GCA_038048925.1 Garcialebias charrua | reverse complement strand
AGATGTCTGTAACTGGTACACCCTTGAACAGTGACCATGAGGTGGCCAAGCCCCGAGTAGAGTGGGCACGCACTCCAGAGGGCACCTGTTGACGTACCCTTTTAATGGCCTCAGTCACCCAGTGTGAGAGGCGCTGTTTTGATAGGGCCTTACCCGTAGCTGGTGCAGCAAAGCACACAAGTAGTTGATTTGTTTTTCTCCATTCGGCTGTTCTCTGCATGTAAGTGCTTAAAGCTCTCACAGAGCAGAGAGCCTTCAGCCTTTCCTGTTCCTGAGTGAGGATAGGAGCAGGTGGAAAAGAAGAGAGATCAAAGTCCAGACTTCTAGGGTTTAAAGTCAAGACCTTGGGGTTAAATGTAGGATTAGGCCTTAGGGTGACCCTAATCATGTTCCTCGTATTCGACGTCTGCGTCCTCCGCGGAAAATTCACCTGAGACTGAAATCAAGATCTCGTCCTCATTCATCAGGCCACGAGTGTCGAATTCAACTGTTAAGTCCACCATGGGAGCCAATACATCAGGGCTGTCACCCCATTCGAATAGTGTGCTGTCATCCAGAGCCATGTTCTCGAGCTCCGGCGTGGGAGTGAGGGGCTCAGTGGTGTCCGGATCCGCTGGCGCCGCAGCGGCGCCCATGGCCTTGGCGACGAAGTCCGCCCGGTGCCTCCTCACCGCCTCCAGCATCTGGTTGCAGTGTGGGAAAGAGTAGGGTACATCCAGCGCCATTTTTGCGTGTAACATCCCCAAGCAGACGGGACAGGCCTCATGGGTGTCCGTCGCTGAGAGGGAGAAACTCCATCCGCTGGGACAGGCGCGCGAGGTTGGGCTTGCCGTCCTGCTGGTTTTCCTTGGAAGTCTTGTCTTTCGTTTTCCTTTCTCCGGAGGTATGTCCGAGATAAGGCGAGCGAGTCCTTCCAAAATCCCTTTCCTTTTATTTTGAGACGTCTCCTCCATCGCGTCGCTTTCGCTGGCTAGCCCGCTACGAGTTAGCAAGGGTAGCGGTTGTTCGCACAGTTAGCACCGTCGAGCGAAGCAGTCTGCGGAGAGAGGAGAATAAAATACTTCGTGGTTAAGGGAAAATGTGCCAGACTAGCCTTCGCTAGCCCAGCAGTACGTGGTAATAATTCTCTGTACGCTCTGTGTAGGGAGCAAGCTCACCTCTAGTTGAGCGATGAAGCAACAGAGAAGTCCCGCAAAGAGAGGTAGTTCAGGTTTAAGCGAGGTGAAGGGCAATAAGAGAAAGTTGGATGGGTGTCAGCGGCTTAAGTACCCAGAGGGCGGGGCCTCTGGCGCAACGCTGACGCCCCTGCCGTAAAGGCGTGAATGTATTCCTTCAGGTAATCGCGTGGGGGCACAATTCCCATAGCATATGTTGCACCGAGAGACATGACTGAAAGGGAACTTGTTCCACAGTCTTGGGCCTGCAACAGAGAAGGCCCTGTCACCTCTGCGCTTGAGACGGGTTCCTGGAACTGTGAGGAGCAACAAGTCAGCTGACCTGAGAGAACGTGGTGGGACATACGGCTGCAGCAGATCAGTAAGATAGGAGGGGGCAGAGCTGTTTAGTGATTTATAGACATACAAAAGCATTTTGAATTGGATTTGAAGGTGAATGGGAAGCCAGTGCAGGGATACCAAAACAGGGCTAATGTGCTCTCTTTTACTTGTGCTGGTTAAAAATTGGGCTGCCACATTCTGGACCAGTTGAAGGTCTGACTGATACTAAAAAGGAGTGAGTTGCAATAATCGAGCCTGGATGTAATGAATGTGTGTATTACTGTCTCCAGGTTACTTTTGGAAAATTTGGGCTTCAGCTTGGACAGCCGCCTCAGCTGGCAAAAGCAGGATTTAACAATCATATTTACATGACTGTTGAGTTTCAAAGAAGGGTCAAGTATTACTCCCAGATTAGTGACTTTTTGTTTCACTAACGGTGCCAAAAATGGACAGGTCAATGCATTGGTTGGTGATTGTGTCATTGGGAGGAAACAACATAACTTCACACTTCTTCTTGTTGAAACTCAAGAAATTTACAGCCATCCAGTCTCTGATGTCAGCCAGGTAGTCCAGCAAAGGTTGAATAGAGCAAGTACCGTTAAGTCTGAGGGGGAAGTAGATTTGACAGTTATCGGTGTAGAAATGAAAAGATATGCCGTGTTTCCGGAAAATAGCACCTAGTGGCAGCGGTATAGCAAATTTTTTTTGCCTGGATCAGGTGTATTTAATTATTTATGTAGAATTACCCTGGTATCAAACAAGTACAGCCTCAGACATACAAGACAAAAAAGTGAATTCAATTAAAATCATAAAAACTGCAAGCGTTGCATGACTAGTGAAAGTGAATTCAATTAAAATCATAAAAACTGCAAGCGTTGCATGACTTGTGTGAGACTGTTGGTGTCTATATGTACTAATCAGTAAACTTTGCAATCTTGTTATTTCAACATCAAATTATTGTGTGTTTATAACAGTAAATTACTCATTACTCTGAGAACATTCTCTTTAATCTGCTCCCACTGGAGAAGTGAGGCTGAACAGGCTAACTGTGTACATAGGTTAATTGGGAGTGCAGTCTCAGATTGCTTTGTGGAGGGAAGAGAAAAAATAATCCCACCCATCAGCCTGCTCTCAGGCATGAGCAAACAAATCAAGCAGACACAGGGGTGTAGGTGTCCACTTTTTAAAGTTATTTTACAATAGCTTTCTCATGTGTTCTGGGAGGATGCTTATTTAGTTAAAGGGGACCACACATGCACCATTCACTTTTTAATGTTTTTTTTTTACTCAATTTTGGGTATGCACTTCATAAAAAAACAGTCCTAAGGCCAAAGAAATGCACCCAGTGGTTTATTTACTCTAAGTAGATTTATTTGTCTGTGATATAAACGGTTCGTTTCTCACTTCCTGCGGTTTGTGACATCACAAACCGCAGCCACAACCCACCCCAACCTGAATCCAGCCCCTCACCTAGCAACCCCTGGTTAGGCTCAACCCACTTCTGTATTAAACACATGACTGTTGTTTTTCATGATTTCATCTCATCTTTTGTTTATATGTTCTTAATTTCATGTGTACAGCACTTTGTTGCAGCTGTGTTTTTTTTAAATGGCTTTATAAATAAAGTATAATTGTTATTTTTATGTTTTAGTTTGGTGAGGTGTTCCGGGCATGTCCCACCGGGAGGAGACCCAGAGGAAGACCCAGGATACGCTGGAGGGACTATGTTTCTCGGCTGGCCTGGGAACGCCTTGGGATTCCCCCAGAGGAGCTGCTCCAAGTGGCTGGGGAGAGGGAAGTCTGGGCCTCCCTACTTAGGCTGCTACCCCCGCGACCCGACCCCGGATAAGCGGAAGAAAATGGATGGATGGATGGATAGTTCAATTTTTAGTGTATTTGCGATCGCTCCCAATGCGCAGCCGGCAGAAATAAACGAGCAGACCGCCGGCGTAGGGACCGGCGGCAACGGGACCCTCTTCTGGCGGATGGAGCGGAGCTTCAACTGTACAGCCTCGCTGCAGCCTCGCAGCAGCCTCGCAGCAGCGAGGACCTTCTCCATACGGATTAATTTACGGGAGACACTTGGTGAACTTTGTGTGTGTCTTGACTGGAACAGCGATAACTCCCAAAATCGCCGCGTGCAACGAGCGGAGCTGGCGAACACCGGAAGAGGAACAAGCTAACATTAGCATCGGATTCGGGTGGTCTAATGCTAAAAGGAGCAGCAAATTGCGGCGCGCTCAGACGGGTTTCGGTAAGTTATCTTAAGCTAGCACTAACNGAATACCAGAATATTCAGATGAGTACTACACTTACCAGAGCCTGTCAAATTACAGATTGATGGATTTGCATTCAATTAGGTTTGTGTGACCCCCTGGGGCTGAAGTCTTTTGTGTGCTCAAAACATCCCCCCAGTAGCCAAAACAAAACACCTCCCCCATATTCCAACAACAACATTCCTTTTGCAGGTTGAAAGTGCAGCTTTTTACAACACAGACCAAACTTTTGGAGATGTTGATGACTCTTTGCAAATGTCAATGCTAGAAACTTCAGTTTATTTTATAGATATACGTTTTATACTTTTTATACTACTATGCAAAAACTCAGGACAGTATTACACTTTTATTATTTCATTTTATGCTTATGTTCATTGGGTGTTTGGTGTTTTAGGGGTGTTTGGTGTTTCAGTGTTGGTGTAAATTTTCATACTTTTATACTATTATGAAAAAACTCAGGACAGTGTTACACTTTTTTTACTATTTTACTATTTTATGCTTATGTTTATTAAATGTTTTAGTGTTTAGTGTTTAGATGGTTACTGTTGCACCGAGGGACTGAGAGAAACGCAATTTCGGTCCTGTGTATGTCCTGTACATATTGTAGTTCTGACAATAAAGTTGACTTTGACTGCCTCTAAGCGAGCAGGTCCCCGGTTCAAATCCTGGTCCGGGGGCCTTTCTGGGTGGAGTTTGCATGTTCTCTCCGTGCATGCGTGGGTTTTCTCCGGGTGCTCCGGTTTCCTCCCACAGTCCAAAAACATGCATGTTAGGCTGATTGTTAACTCTAAATTGACCCTAGGTGTGAGTGAGACAGGTCCCTCTTGTAAATGAGTCCCCGTGGCTCAACGAGTCCAGCCTGTATAAATAAAGGTTGAATGAATGAATGAACAAACAAACTGATATGGAGAGAACACAAATTCTGTAAGAATAAAAATACTAAATATCACCTACAGTATTCCACGGTCAAGGCGGGATTGCATTGGTCACTTTTATCTGAAGGCGGCGGGATTGTACAGGTGGTCCCCGACTTACGAGGACATCGACTTACAGGCCTTCGGCCTGGAAACCCTGCTATGGACCGTGTCAGTTCATAAGTTTCTCCGCGGAGACACATGCGCTTTATGTGAACGGCGGTTTTGTCAGGAAGGCATCTTTGTCCTTCCTGGACGAAGGACAAATGGTAAATGGAGCTTATTTATATAGCGCTTTCCAGCCCCCTATGAGGGGCCCCAAAGCGCTTTACAATACCAACCATCCAACCATTCATACACACATTCATACACCGGTAGCGGCAGACTGCCATGCAAGGCGCCATCCAGTCCTACCGGGAGAAACTCGGGGTTAAGTGTCTTGCCCAGGGACACAACGACACATGGTGTGGGGAAACGGGATTCGAACCTCCAACCTTCCGATCGGTGGACGAGTGCCATTACCACTATGCCATGGCTGCCTATCTGCCTATCTGCAAGCTACATGCTGAGTGAAATAAAATTGAATAAAGTTGTTTCACTCCAGTTTTCATGTAAACATTCATACTTTTGAGTGTGGAAAAATGATTGTGTTATACAACAAATACAGAGCTTTATCATTCAATGGGTCTCTGACTTTGTACAGTACTGTAATAGATTTAGTATTTTTATTCTTACATAATTTGTGTTCTCTCCATATCAGTTTGTTCATTCATTCATTCAACCTTTATTTATACAGGCTGGACTCGTTGAGCCACGGGGACTCATTTACAAGAGGGACCTGTCTCACTCACACCCAGGGTCAATTTTAGAGTTGCCAATCAGCCTAACATGCATGTTTTTGGACTGTGGGAGGAAACCGGAGCACCCGGAGAAAACCCACGCATGCACGGAGAGAACATGCAAACTCCACCCAGAAAGGCCCCCGGACCGGGATTTGAACCGGGGACCTGCTCGCTTAGAGGCAGTCAAAGTCAAAGTCAACTTTATTGTCAGAAATACAATACAGGTAGTCCCCGATTTACGAGCGCTCTGATCTACGAGGTTCCGGACTTACGAGCTGGCGAATTATTGGAAAAAACGCAAAAAATACTGAGTTTTCCTGTGTTTTTTCACCACAGTTCGTTAGCTAAACATGTGGACACACGTTTCCGATCATTTTTATGCACTCATAAGCAGTTTTTCGATGAAAAACGAGTGTTCGTAGTCGCGCTAGCAAAACCGTTCCAATTTACGAGCGAAATTCCGGACTTACGAGAAGCGTGGCGGCCGTTCCAAATTACGAGATTTCCAGTTTACGAGCGCCTCGTTGTAACGGATCTCGCTCGTAAATCGGGGACTACCTGTATGTACAGGACATACACAGGACCGAAATTGCGTTTCTCTCAGTCCCTCGGTGCAACAGTAACCATCTAAACACTAAACACTAAAACATTTAATAAACATAACATAAAATAGTAAAATAGTAAAAAAGTGTAACACTGTCCTGAGTTTTTTCATAATAGTATAAAAGTATGAAAATTTACACCAACACTGAAACACCAAACACCCCTAAAACACCAAACACCCAATGAACATAAGCATAAAATGAAATAATAAAAGTGTAATACTGTCTTGAGTTTTTGCATAGTAGTATAAAAAGTATAAAACGTATATCTATAAAATAAACTGAAGTTTCTAGCGTTGACATTTGCAAAGAGTCATCAACATCTCCAAAAGTTTGGTCTGTGTTGTAAAAAGCTGCACTTTGAACCTGCAGAAGGAATGTTGTTGTTGGAATATGGGGAGGTGTTTTGTTTTGGCTACTGGGGGGATGTTTTGAGCACACAAAAGACTTCAGCCCCAGGGGGTCACACAAACCTAATGGAATGCAAATTCCTCAATCTGTCATTTTACAGTCTCCCATGGGAGCTATATGTAAAATATGTACAAGTACATGTGTTTGGTATTCCTAGTGCTAATGCTAAACGGAGCAGCAAATTGCGGCGCGCTCAGACGGGTTTCGGTAAGTTATCTTAAGCTAGCACTAACAGTAAGTCAAATGAGTAATAAAAAAAGAGCTAATTTTAAAACAACAACACATTACAGATACTGGCTGTTACAGAGGGCGTAAACAGATCTTTGAAGGGCGTGGACTTCAGAACTCAGTATCAGAAACCGGTCGTTCAAAACGAAAGTTAAAAATGGCAGAATTAAAAAGGGTATAATTGATTATCTAAGAATTATTTTGTGTATTAAAATGAATTAATATTGTCAAGATAGCACACAGACATAACATACAATTTTTAAAGACCTATATGTGGTCCCCTTTAAAGTCCTATGTAAACCTACAAAATGTAAAAAAAAAAAATAATGTTTACAACAGAAAGCAAACACATTTCCTTCTGTTAAGAGGGAACCCCCATCTCACATGTCTATCCCCCATTGTCATCCCAACAAGGAGTATTAAACATGCAATCAATGCATTTTCATTGGTTTTCTTTTTGTTTTTAGAGCTGGGCATGTTGAGGCTTTTTGCTTACTAGCAGATCACCAAATGCACTATAAAAGAGACACAACTAGAATGCAGGGAACAAAGCTGAGCTTTCTGTGAGGATCTACCTTCTGTCCAGCCTCGAATAAAGACGTTTTCCACTTTTGACTGAGGGATGTTTAGGAAAGACAAATACAAGTACAGTATTGCAAGATTCAGGCAAGACTGTAGGCGTCTATGTGTGCCCACACACAGACACACTTTTCCACATTTGAAATGAGAATTTAAAAGTGAAGACAACATTTCTAGAATGAGTTCTGTTGATGATCTGATACAATTAAAACATTTAAATAAAGACTTACCCCCTCTTTTATTTCAGACATTACAGATGCTCAGGGTTAAAAGTAACAAATTACACATACTCACATTACTGTAATTAAATAGATTTTTGGGATACTTGTACTTTTATGAGTATTTATTTCAAGTGTGTAATTTTACTCATACTTAAGTACAATTTAAATTATGTAATCTACTTTGTTATTTTTAAAATCAAGTTGCTACTGAGTATAGCCACAATTTGAATTAATATTCAAACCATTCATCTTTGTAGCCAATAAGGCTCTGAGATCATGAATGCACCAATTATCTATTACATAGGCAAATGACAACTTTGTAGAGTACAAAGTCATTTATGGACCAAAGATTTGTAGAAAAAGCCAAAATGGAGATAGGACAACACTGTTAACAGAGAAAATGACGAGGTGAAGGCTGAGGATAAGTGCCCATGGTCATACCTGGAGGAATTGTTCATGTACAGAGGGTGAAAAGGAGACAGCGTCCGGATGCAAACTTTCTTTAATCTCTACGGTGGTAACAGCTTACAAGACTTCAGCATCTAATCTCAAAATACATATTGCGGTATTTGAGGTTTTACATCTACCTGTATGAAATTACTTTTTTAATTGTTTTTATGTGCGGGTTATTAGTTTGGCTAAGTATGCAAAGATCTTAGGTATTGTCACTGCCATCGATTTTCCTGGTATTAAAATAAGATGGAGCTTCTGAGCGTCTGAGCAATGAGCTATGAATGTAGCAATTATAGATAGTAAATCAAACTGAATGTCTTCTATTGACAACACAATAAAACATTAACTGCTTAAAAATGATTAATACTCTGAATACTGGTAGTTTTTGAGAGGAGTATTTGGTACTTTTACTTAAATATTTTATAACACCAGTACTTCTACTTGTAATTGAGTACAATTTAAGCAGTGTAACAGTACTTGTACTTGAGTACAACATTTCAGTACTCTTTCCACCTCTGCATATGCTCAAAAAATATAGAATAAAACATATTTTGTAAAAATGTATTTAATGTGTATGAAAGTGCTATTTAAGATTTAGGTTTTGTGATATACTTTCTGCATTTTATAGTTGTCTGGATGTCAAATTCAAAATTCAAAATGTTACTTGTTGAAAGAAACATTGTATTTTTGCATAAATAAAAATAATACTATAAAAATAAGTTAAAAAAAAATGTTGTGTATTTGCAAACAAATTACTCTGTCTGCCATTACTTCTAGTTGTGCTTACAAATAGCTAATAAACTCCACGCTAATAACTCTGTAACATTACATTGACAGTTATGTAAATATGTTTTTAAATTAGCTTCCCAGAAGAAAAAACAACTTTTGATATTTGAATAATTTGAGGATGACAGCAATTCACTTTGGTCCTGAGTTTGCAGAGTGTAGCTGTTAGAATGTGAAATGGGTCCGAAACAAACTATTTCTCGAAACTGAGGTCATTCAAAAAGTGATCTACAACAGGTAAGATATTGATGTTTATAATGGAGTATTTTGTTAACGTGGCAACGTATGTAATTGTCATCCAAAATGCTTTTTATGAGAGAAATTGAGATGATCTCATAAATTATGTTCAATATATTATTGTTCTTTAAAAAAACATATATATTTATTTTAGATTTGGTCTATTAAAGGTCATAACGTTTTGGTTTTATAGGCGCCAAGATGGTGTAGTGGCAGAGCTTTTGACTTGGGACCCGAAGGACGCGGGTTTGCGCCCCGGCCACTACACACCTTGGGGTGTCTATGAGTGCACACCTAATTCTCCAGCTCCCCGGGTGCTTTCTGGCTGCTCACTGCACCACCTGGTGGTGGTTGGGTTAAATGCAGAGACGAATTTCGTCTGTGTATGGGAAACATACACAGATGACAGAAAAAGACATTATTATTATTATTATATGAGATATGTTTACCCAGTACATGTAGAAAAATGCTAATGGTTATAACTTGGAAGATGATTCATCTTCCAGTGATGACAGCAACTTTAAACTCCAAGAGCTTATTTGCTTCATGATGAGATGATGAAAAATTATTTGCCTGAGGCTTTACAAGGATTTAGATTTGTAATCTTGTGAACATTACGTCTCCTAATTAATTAAACACAACTTGAGAGTATTTCAACCTGAGCTTGTATACTCATAAATGTGTCTTTGTGGGAGTATGTGCTGCTTTGCTGTTGTATTCTTCCAGTACATATGATTTGCTTGCTTTAAATCCAGAAGAGAGCATGCAGCAGTGGAGGGTTTATGGCATTTCAGCTCAAAACACAGATGTGACAAAATAGGCGTGTAATGAAAATGTTTGTGGTGAAGCTGAAGTTGGTACCCAGTGGGGGGAAAGGGACGTGTTTCACACCAGTTTCTAATGTGATGAAGGAAATTATTAAAGGTCTCCCTCTGTCTCTGTCTCTCTCTCTGTCTCTCTCTCTCTCTCTCTCTCTGTCTCTCTCTCTCTCTCTCTCTCTCTCTCTC
>JBBPBX010015515.1:6359-27364 GCA_038048925.1 Garcialebias charrua | reverse complement strand
TAATATATATATAATATATATATAATATATATATAATATATATATTATATACATACAGTTCACTGGTACTTGAAATATACTTCACTGGGAAAACTAATTTGCATCGATTCCAACATTTACTGTATATGCAAAGGTTAGGAGAGTGTCTATGTTGTAAGAGGGATAATGAAAGATTTTTTAAACTCCAGTCAGTAAATTATTTCTTGTCATTACATAATTTTAATGTGTCATCTGTGAAAGGTATATTCAGGTTTTTATTATTATTATTATTTTTATTTTTTTTGTGATGCCTGCCACAATATTACTTATGTAACTATGGAAACAACCTATAATATTATCAGCAATGCATTTTGCCCCCATGTCTTTTTCACTATTTAATTTATGCTATCACATTATGAAAGTAATTATATAAATTTAATGAATAATTCTTTCACAGCTGTAACTGATTGATATGGTGCTCAGCATGTAGCTCCAACTTTTGATTATTGTCATTAATTTTATGATTTATTTTATTAATATAGCTTCTTAAAAAAACATTTTTCTCAAAATAACCATGTTATATATGTATGACATGCTTTGTCCAAACTTAGGTAATGAAAGAAAAAGCAGCAAATCTACAAATTGTTGGCAGATGTTAAACACATGCAGGTAAATATATAAATGAATAAAGATATAAATCAAATTTTAGCATTAATTAAGGATAATGTTTCATATAAAAAAGCCTTTGAACTATGTTTCTTCTTCATTCATTTTTTTTATTCTGCACTATTCCATAATTTCATATTTATTTCATATTTATCTGAAAAAATACCAACACCTAAAGCTTTCCAATAAAACAAGTGAGGTAAATATTTTTTCCTCTGAAAAACAGAAGACTATTAGAATAAGTAATCTGCAAACACATCAAGTTTGTGTCCTTGTTTGTAGGCTATAACTCCAAGTCTATCCCTACACCCAGATTTTTTTGTTAAATAACAATTTACCATTTGTTTTAAACATTTATTTTGTGGAAGCTTTACTCTGACACACCTAACCAATTCAAAATTAATTAATTTATTTATTTTTGTCTAACAATCATCAGCAACCACAAATTTTGATACGACTGCACTGATTGAAAAGACTAAAACAAGTGTTTCCCAATGAATATATCTCCATCTGATTCATAAACAAATCCTGAGCTGAACACTTAATCTGGATTTAAACCAACAAAAACACCTTCTGAAACAAGTTTCATACAAATCTATAAATATTTGTTTTCATAGTCCTGCTAATAGGCATAATGTCTAAATACTGTATCTTACTACAGTATGCTGCATCAAACACTGCATTCATGAGGAAGTTTTCCAAATGTCTGGACTATTCATGAGGGTTCTCAGTCGCCTCAGATGAGTCATGGTGCTGTGTTGGTGTCCCATGGAATCTGAGCATGTTAAAAAAAAACTGCAAGATGCATGTAGTTTTAAAATAGTTGTTGCAGGTGTATTGGGTGCTGGCCATGATACCGATGGAAGAGGTGATCAGTGTTTCCTGTCACCGAGTCCAACCCAAAACTTTTCCTTGAAGGAGACTCACACAGACTTGTTGCCTGAGTAAAAGAAACTGAAAGTTATGCACCATAACTCAAGTTCCCTGAAGGAAGGGAACGAGGTGCAACATATGACTATGGGAATTGCGCCGCCGCGTGGTTCACCTGAAGTAATACATTCACACCTTGAAAAGGCAGGTGGGCGTCAGCGTCATCAAAGAGGCCCCGCCCTCTTTGTAGAAAAGAGGCTGACGCCCAGCCTTCTCTCCAAGTGCACTTCACCGAGCTTGGGCATTGAAAGGGCAAACATATGTTGCACCTCGTTCCCTTCCTTCAGGGAACGTGAGTTCTGGTGTGTAATAATATAGGAGTTATTAGTCAGTTTACTGACTTACCTATATTTTGGATGTGCAGGTCTGAGCAGATTTTATCTGCACAAACCTACCACCAATTCGCGAGTTCAACCTTTTTCCGGTATTAAATTGCTTTAAAGTGATTAGCCAAAAATGTAATTTCACGAGAGACTTCAATTTATGTTGGTCCACCAGAAAATAGACCTTTTATTGAAATTATCATAAAAGTACATTAAACATTTGTATCGATATTAGCTCTGATCTACTAAACTACGTTGACAAGAATTCAAATTAAAATCAAACAGACAGTTAGGAACTTTTCTGTTGGCACATTTACTTGACAAATTAATGGCTTATGAAAAAGAAGAAATAGGAGGAAGATTAAAGATTGAAAGCTAAGTGAACTGAAGTTGATTATTTTGAAACAAACAGGGTGGCAACCTTTCCCATACAGGTCTCAGCTGGGCTTCTCACACGTTCAGAACACAATCAACGCCTCGTTACCTGTTGACGATACGTCTTGGAGATAAGAGTTGAAGTTTGTGGACACTAACGGACTGTGTTGTCCAGTTCACGTCCAGATGACCTCCGCGCGTGTGTGCTGAGTCAGACGAGCAAGAAGCGCGCTTCTCCCGGCAGGAACAGAGCCAATCGCACTGACTGATTTTCAAAATAAAACTTCAGAAAACAAATTCTTTCAGAAATGAGTGTTTTGAGACACAGTAGGCTTTACTGTGACTCCAGCTGAGACGTGGGTCTAATTGGCATATGACCGGAACAATTCCAGCTTTTTCCAGAGGAAAAACCAGTTGTTAGGAAGTTCTTCCCACCGACACTAAAGTCTAAAACGGAAGTGTCCCTTTAATATGGGAGGTGGAGTCTGCCCACGTCCTGAATGGCTTATTGGTTGGTTTAACAAAATAACGGATGGATATTTCATCCCATAGGTAGAAGGTCTCTGAAGGACAACAGGAAAACTGTTTACATAAGCTCAATCTGATTAATTGGTGTCCATTAATTCAAAATAATTGTAACAAAAATGGTGTCCACTTGTCTCCTTGAGAGCTTCAAGAAGATCTAACACTGAGAGTTTCAGAGAGATGTGGAGAGGCCCACATCCCATACGGACATGAGGGTGCTATATCCCTACAGGTGCATAACTTTCAGTTCCCTTATCAGTCAGTCCACTCAGTGTAACATATGACTATGGGAACATATTTCATTCACGTCCTGAAAATGCTCTGGAAATGCATGCTTGTGAGAACTTGTGCCTTTAGACTGCAGGCGTTTTAGCTGTACTCTACTCTGTGGTAGAGAGGACAGCCTGAGTGACATCACATGCTGTGACATCCAAACTGTAGTGTTTTGCAAATGTGTTTGAAGATGTCCAGTTGGTAGCAGCACATATGTCTGCCACTGGCACACCCCTGAAAAGGACCCATGAGGCAGCCAGGCCTCGAGTGGAATGAGCATGTACCCCAGAGGGTACCTGCTGACCTTTGCTGCTGTATGCCCTTTTTATGGCCTCAGTCACCCAGTGTGAGAGGTGCTGCTTTGAAAGGGCTCTGCCAGCAGCTGGATTGGCAAAACACACGAACAGTTGGTTTGTTTTTCTCCAACTGACAGTTCTTTCAGTGTAAGCACTTAGGGCCCTGACAAGGCAGAGTGCATTCAGCCTCCTCTGTCCTTCAGTGAGGATGGGGGAGGGGGGACATTGAGAGCTCAAAGTCCAGACTTCTGGGATTTAAAGTTGGAACCTTTGGCACATATGCAAGGTTTGGAAGTAGGGTGACCTTTGACCCGTCAGGGTCAAACCACACATTGGGTGCACAGATAAAGCATGGAGGTCACCCACATGTTTAGCTGAGCAAAGAGCTAAGAGCAAAGCAGTTTTATAAGGTAACAAATCTATCTTAATGCTCCTAATAAGCTCAAATGGAGGCTCACATAGTGCGTCCAAGACTAACTAGAGGTCCCAATCAAGGGCCAGAGTCCTACTGGGAGGCCTTATTCTTAGTACGCCCTTCATGAAACGTATCATGAGAGGGTGGGCACCGGGTGATTTACCTCCCCAGCCTTCATGGCACACTGAGATGGCTGACAGGAAGACCTTAATGGTGGAGAAGGAGCGGCCCTTCTCTAGTAGGTCTTGTAGAAAATTGAGGACCTGGACCAGGTCATAGGAATATGAGATAATATTCCTCTCTAGACACCAGGCCTCAAAAACACGTCATTTACAAGTGTAAAGTCTGAGTTGACTGAGCTCTCGCCCCCTGTATCGTGTTTATGACGTTACCGGGGGGTCGGAGGCCATCAGCCGGTTCTTTTCAACGGCCAGGCCCAAAGTTGCCATAATTCTGGACGTGGGTAAAGGAGCTGCCCGTGGGCCTGAGTCAGCAGGTCCCTGTGGGGGGTAGCTGCCATGGTGTCCCTGACAACAGTGAGATCACTTCTGGGAACCATCTGGGAGCTATGAGTATCAGGGAGAGTGCTCCCTTGCGTACGCATTCCAGCGTCGCCTGAATCAGGGGGACGGGGGAAACGCATAATATAGCGCCCCTGCTGGCCAGTTGTGTGCCAGAATGTCTGTTCCCAGCAGTGCGTTTGGGCGCATTGAGTACTGCTGCTGCAGGCGAACAGATCTACGGATGCCCGCCCGTATCATGCCCAGATCTGGTCCACGATACGCCGGTTCAGCCTCCACTCTGAGGAAAGCAGGGGCCCTCTGGAGAGGGTGTCTACCCCGTGGTTTTGTTCGCCCAGGATGTATGTCGCTCTTAGCAACATTATTCTGGAGCTGCAACACGTGAGCAGCTTGTGTGTCAAGCTAAGGAGGGGTCGGGACCTTGTCCCACCTTCTTTGTTGATGAAGGACACTGTTGTCCTGTTGTGCGATTTTATCAGGACATGTTGTTTTGTAATCAGCCCCTTCTTGTAAAAGTGCTTCATGGACAAAAACACAGTTTTCAGTTCCAAGAAGTTGATGTGGAGCCTTGCCTCCTGCTGTTTCCAGACTCCTCAGGCATGCTAGTTTCTGCAGAAAGCTCCCCAACCTGTCTTTAAAGCGTCTGTGGTGATCAGCACTCGAGACAGCACTCGTCCCAGCGTGACACCTGTCCTGAACACTGAAGGGGCCCTTCAGGGTTCCAGAGCCGTCATGCACTTTGGGCTGATCAGTATCCCCCCTACCCACCTGAGGGAGGCAGGATACATTTGTTTGTTTAGCCATATCTGCAGAGGGCACATTTTTAATAAGGCCAGAGGCATACAGACTATGGCTGCTGCCAGGAGGTCTAGGAGATGCTGGCAAAGTTTGCGGGACACTCTCTGGCCCAGTTGAAAGCGTGCCAGGCAGAGGCGTATAGATGAAATCCGAGCCTCTGAGAGCCATGCTCTGTACAGAATGGAGTTGACCTGTACTCCCAAAAATACGGTAATCTGGGATGGTTCAAGTTCATGTTCACTTTATTAGGTCCCCAAGGGGCAATTCATCTACAACAGGTAGAGATGGTGAGACAGCCAGCACATTCATAAAGCTATAATATAAAACAGAATAAAAAGTACCATCAAAACAAAAATACATAAAAACATTACTAAAAAGGTACAACATGATAAAAGCAAACCATTCAGCCTTAAAAACATGAAGTTAGATTTCTAAGATAAACCAATGAGATAAGTCTTTAATCCTTGTTTTTGTTTAAAAATCCAATAACTAGGGGGATAAAGGAGTTTTTTTAATCTGTTCGTTCTACATTTGGGTAAGCCTTATTTAGGATGCTCAAACTGAGACATGGTATCAGTTTGCTCTTTTTCAGGTTTATGATGAAACCCAGAGCCTCCATGTGAGTCATCACATCTGTGAGTGCTGCTACGCCTGGTCTCTGTCACGCCAGAGAATAAACAGATCGTCAAGATAATTTAGAACTCTGACCCCTTGACCCCTGATCGGGGTTAAGGCCATATCCAGACATTTCGTAAATTATCTTGTTGCAGTTTTTAATCCAAAGGGGAGGGCCAGAAATTTGAATGCTTTTCCTTTGAAGGCAAAACGGAGATATTTTCTGTGCAATGGCAAGATGCTCATGTTGAAAAATGCATCTTTGAGATCCACTGTGCAGAAGTAATCCCTCGGTCTCACCGACTGGATTACATGTCTCAGTGTGAGTATCCTGAATTTGTATGTTTTTATCCTTCTGTTCAGGCTTCTGAGATCCAGTATTGGCCTTAAGCCCTGGTCTCGTTTTGGCACATAACTTGCTGTAATGGCCTTTGTGTACATTGTGGGTTGGAACAACATTTATTACTCCTTTCTCTAGCATTGTAGAGATTTCTTCCTGTATAACGTGGTCTTGGTCTGGGTTTATGTTGGACAGCAGCACCCCTGTGAAAGGGGGTGGCCACTTGTGGAACTGCAGCCGGAGGCCCCGACTGACAGTTGACATGATCCACGTGTTTGGACGACACTCCCTCCAGACCTGAGCTTGTGCGCTGAGCCTGTGAGGGATGTGTATTCTGGGTTGTTTTTGTGTCGAGGGTGCGGGGAGGAGAGCAGTGACCCCCACCCGCTCGCCGTTGAACGAGCTGACCTGTCCGCCAGCGGACGCCAGGAAGTCTGGACGTCAGACAGACTCCTGACGTCCCGCTGAAGCTCATTGTCTTGCCTGACACCGTGTGTTTCACGAGGGAGGAGGGGTGATTGCTCTCTCCCTTTATCGAAACTGTTTTCATAAAAAAAGGTACTGAGTTTTTTTTTTTTTAGTCAAGACACAGGGTAGGATGTGCTTTTGAAACTTTATTTTTGTGTTTTAAAGAACAAATCGTCTTTTTTATAAACACAGCAGAAACATGTTTTGTACACACACCAATGTCACCAGCTTTTTAATGCATTTCACACATAATGTCTGGATTTAAAAGCCTGGGCTCCTATACCACATGGGCGGGCGAACCTGTAAAACTGCGAAGTGGTCCCGTTTCATCAGGCCAACTTCTGCCTTCAGTCCCGGTTTGTCAAGGAAGATCTCGGCGGAACCGCTTGGCAAGGAATGAACCTGTTCCTGGCCCATGCCTGGCCAGCCTGACGTGGTTGGGGACGGCGTGTGGCTAAGGGCGCAAAAGCTTTTCTCGGCATCCCCTCGCGTAGGGCTTCAGCCTGTTTTCGTCTTTGCTCCAGCCTGCTCTGGATACGTTCCAGAGCCCCGATGGCTCGATCGGGTGGTGGAGGAACGGGTACCACTGGTCCTCCGGCAGGTCTGTCAAGGTCAGCCACAAATGGCGTTGGGCGATGTCCAGTTCAGCCATGCATCTCCCCTGAGCGATGTCTGCGGTCCCCATCATCTGGAGGACAAAGTCTGTCGCCCTGCGGGCTTCCTCCACGATCCCTGCCGTATCCTTACTGTTTGTTGTCTGCTGAAGCTCTTGCAACTTCTCCGCCAAGTAGGCCTACATCGTGGCCGAAACGTTCATGGCGCGGACCGCAAGACCCTGAGCTCGGTAACATTTTTCGAGCTGGGAGGCCGAGGCGCGGCAGGCCTTGCTGGGCAGAGTTGGCTTGGAGCCCGATGTTTTAGGAGCTAAATGTCTACCAGCGTGTCCTCCATCTACGGGACGGTGGCTATTCCTGCTGCCTCAATGCCGGCGACGTTGAGGAACTGGGAGAGAGGCAGAAGCACGGGGGCTCTTGGTTCAGCCCAGGTGCGAGTTAGCTCCATCTGGAAATCTGTAAATATTAACATCCTGTGCCTCATGGCCGACTGCTGCTTTGCAAAGAAGTAGTTCCCCGCCAACCTCATTACCTGTTGGCGAGATGGGGGTTCTGGCCAGCTGATCCGTAGCATGTCCGTCACTCTGCGGCACAGGTCGAACTGAGCGGGGATGGAAACATCAGTCTCTGGGTGATCTGTCGTCGGGCTCTGGAAGAAGTCCTCATCTTCTCCCTCGTCCTCGTTTTCAGCTTCATCATCTGATATTTCACCCGAGGCTGTCTGCGCGTAACAGGCTTCTCGTATCAAACTCGACGGTGGAGTCCCCGATGGGGGCCGCCATGTCCATACTGTCCTCCCAGTCAGCGTGGCCGTTGTCCTCCAGGTCCACGGCCTTGAGCTCCGGTGTGGGAGTGAGTGCCTCTGTGAGGTCTGGGTCCCACGCCGCCGCGGAGCAACCCATGGCCTTGACCACGATGTCCATGCGACGCTTCCTCATAGCCTCGAGCATCTGGCTGCAGTGAGGGCAGGACTCGGGGGATTCCAGCGCTGTCTTAGCGTGCAACATCCCCAGGCAGACGGGACAGGCCTCGTGGGTGTCTGTCGCCGAAAGGGAGTAGCCACAGCCGCTAGGGCAAGCTCGGGAGCTGGGGCTCGCTGGCCTGCTGGTCTTCTTAGAATTTTTGGATTTTCGCTTTCCCTTCTCTGGAGCCATGGCTGAGAAGAGTTGAGCTTGTTAGCTGTAGCTAATGTGGTCCAGAGACGTCCTCTCGTCGAGTCGCTCTCTTTGGCTAGCCTGCTAACTTTGTTAGCTAGGTAGCGAGTGACGCAGTTAGCGCCGTCGAGCGAAGCTGCGAAGAGAGAAGAAAAAACCTTGAGGTTAAATAAAAGGCACTGGGCTAGCTTTCGCTAACCCAGCAGTACGTTGGAAATTTCTCTGTGCACCCAGGTTATTGAGTGTGCTCACCTCCAGTCGAGCGATGCAGTCACAGAGAGTCCCACGAAGTTCAGGTGTAAGTGAGGTGAAGGGCATAAAAGATAAAAGGCTGGGCGTCAGCCTCTTTTATACAAAGAGGGCGGGCCTCTTTGATGACGCTGACGCCCACCTGCCTTTTCAAGGCGTGAATATATTACTTCAGGTGAACCGCGCAGTGGCGCAATTCCCATAGTCATATGTTGCACTGAGTGGACTGACTGATAAGGGAACCTAGTAATAGTATCAAAACAAGTCAATCAAAAAAGATACTGTATTTTTTCTTTCATCTGCTGTCAATTTAAATAACTTCATTGCAGTATGAACAGAAAAAAAATTGACAATTTGACAGTTGTTTGTGACAAGATGCATTAAGTATATATGCTCAATAGCTCATGAAAGTATATATTTCCATAATACAGAAATGTCCCTTTAAAGAAAAGGTCAGGAAGGATAATGTGGTATAATGATATTTGGTGAATACAACCTTAAATCCAGCTTAGTTTCCTATAAATAATTCAAGTCTAGCCTTTTTTAACTTCACAAAATTACATGAATAGTTAAATTGCCCAAAACAGAAACTAAAAGAGAGGTTATTTTTTAGTGTGTGGGTGTGCGTGCATTTGTTCTGCACTCATCTCCAGGCCAGCGGTCAGTCATCAGGGATGAAGATGTTCACAACCATGATAGAGTGAAACGCTGGTTTGAGAGAGGAGTGAAGGAAGACATCTTTGTGAAGAGAACCTGTCCATCATTAAACAAAGGCTGAAGACTCTGCATTCAACTGTCTCCCTCTTACAAGGATACAAGGATTTTTATTGTTATTCACATCACATGTGGTACATGAGGTGGAATAAAACTACGTACACAGGGTCCCAGTTACATGCTGTACAACACTGTATTGCAAGCATCCGTCAGCCCTCTGTGAATAGCAAGTGGCCATCAGTAAACAGCTAGTTCTGGCCGTCAGCAGCAAACTGGCTGATCCACTTTGAGAAGGTGCTATTTATAAGACTGAGTTTGTTGCAGCTCCTAAGACTGAAAAAGTATTTTGGATAAAACATTAAATGTTTCAACAAAGAAAAAACATCCAGAGAACCTGACTAAACCTTGTTAGATTCGCAGAAAATTAGACATAAATTTAGGAAGTATAAAATTCTACACATTTCTTTTAAAGCCATCCATTTGATTGTTTCTTACATTCTTAAAATGTACCAGTATATTCCTGAATTTAGTTATTGAAACTGAATCAGTTTTGGAGCTTTCTCCATTTTATTGTCTTTTGCTGTGACATTGTTTCTGACTGAAAAAAGCAGAAAAATATGCTGCCATTAGCAGGTCAATTACAGATCTTTCCCAAAGCATGTGTGGGCTACATTTCCAAAGTGGTTGTTTTTCATGCTCATATATGAGCAATTTCTCTACCTTGTTAGGCAAAACCAACCTAGTAACAGGACAAATGAGAGAGCTCATGTTTCATATGCTGTGGCAGAAGACATCTGGCCCCCCTCCCATTTAAACAGATTTATTTTGGTTTACCTGTGCCAGGCCAATCAGAACCATTTATCTAACATTGGTTTTGTTTGATACGGTGACTGTAGGGGAGGGGAGGCACCACAGGGCTGCTTTTGTAAAAACAAAACAAACAAGAATATAAAATCTAGATGTTTATGTCTGTTTTGGTGTTTTTGGAACTTTGTATTGCAAATAATTATATGTGCTATTATACATTAGTAATTAGTAGGCATGTCCAATAGCCCCAACTGTTGTTTTTGCCACCCTTTGAAAACCAAAATAAAATTTCAAGACAGATAATTTCTCCCCAGAATCAGAGCAACAGAATGGGTTTTTTGCCACTGTCTAAAGTAATTGCAATACTTTAATTTATAAAACTGTTGAAGGGATAGTTTGGGTCTTTAGAAGTTGGCTTCCAAGAACCCGTTGAGTAATGATTATCTTACCCACTTAAGTTGCCTCAATTTGTAAATGCCACAATTCATTTTCACCTGACTGGTAAACTATTGGCAAGTTTGAGGTGCCATCTTAAAACAGCTTTTCATCTCAAATAAGTTATATGGTTCATCAAAATAAAAAAATGGCATGAAATACTGCCATGCTGAACTCTGCACTAGCCACTGTTACTATTTATACTTGCAAAGTGCCACAAATTCTTTTATAAGTTGTTTAATGTAAATCCAACAACAAGTAAAGGTGCTTGAACTGGTGTTTAAATGAACTGCTCATAAGATCTGAGTTGGAGGCACAGAGGTTAGAGAAGGCAATGATTGGAAGGTTTCCAGTTCAAACCCAGACCAACAACATCTAAAAATGTGGGAGCGAAAGGTGAAGCACCCACACCTGCACTTTTTTCAGTAATCATGAGATGCTTATGTTTATAGTAAGTATGCATTTTTGTCAGCATATTCCAAAGTGACAAGTCCCTTGAAGTTATGAAATTTGCACAAACCCGAATAGAAGCACATGTACAAAACCACCTACAATGATCCAAGATCCAAGATGATCCAAGATGGCGGCGCGCGCACTCGCTGCAGCTTCTCTCTATCCCGAGAACACGGTGTTTTCGTGTCTTTTGTCCTGCATGCCGCAATGTGCTGTCACGTCTTCGTCATGTCTAAGTTTTCAAGAATGCAAGTATAGCCGTGAGTCCCTGCTTGATGTCGGAAAAACCGCTCATTTGAGAATAAGCAGCCAACTTGAGGAGAAGCTACGAGGCTGCGGCCTGCTCTGGAAGCCAGCACCAAGCCTCCCTTTATTGCACCCGCTCTGGAAGCCAGCACAGAGCCTTCCTTCATCGCGCCCACAGTGGAAGCGACCGCAGTGGAAACGCGACAAGCGACGTGACAGGAAGCAGAAGCGGGGTAAGCGAGGAGGTATCGGGGCTAGGCTAGCAGCCAGCCCACACAAGCCGGCTATTCCATCCATGGTTTTGGCTAACGTACGCTCATTGGACAACAAACTGGATTATATACGCCTGCTACGAACGACACAAAAGACTGTGAGAGACTGTTGTGTGTTTGTGTTCATGGAAACGTGGCTTAACAACAACGTTCCGGACCACGCTATTCAACTTGAGCAGCTAACATGCTACAGAGCAGACCGTGCTATCAACGATGGAGGTAAGAGACGGGGAGTGGGGCTCTGTGTTTACATCAACAAAGCATGGTGTCTGGATGCTGCTGTGGTCCACAAACACTGCTCACCTTTAGTGGAGTTTATGACTATTAAATGCAGACCGTTCTATTTACCGAGGGAATTTACAGCTGTTATAATTGTTGCTGTATATATTCCTCCAAACTCCACCAGCAAAGGTAGAGGTGTGGCACTAAATCACATATGTCAAGGTGGCGGCCCGCGGGCCAGATCCGGCCCGCAAAACAATTATTTATGGCCCCCTGGATGATATTTAATAACTATTAGAGCCGGCCCGCAAGCCACAGAACACCGGCAGCCGGCTCTCAGCTGTTAACAAGGTGAAATGTCCGCTGCTAAGCTTCATTCTAACTCCGGCTGAAGTGGTGGAGGTGCTCAGCTTCATTCTAACTCCGGCAGAAGTGGTGGAGGTGGGGGGTGGGAGAAGTGACGATATTCCAATGCGCAGCAACACTTTCCTCAGCCCTCCCCATCTTGTTTTCTCACAGACATAGTCTCGCGAGTTTTGGGTGCAGTGACTGACGAGACTTTAAGACAGCAGTGGAGCTATCGGTGCGAAGTAAACATGGATGCTGCAGAACTAGCAAACAAGCAAACGAAAACTTATTATTTTCACACAGAGTGGGAGGAGGAGTATTTTTTTGTTTATTCTAATTCGAAGTCTATTTGCCTCATCTGTAATTCGAGCGTTGCCTTGCCCAAAAAGTGTAACTTGGAGCGGCATTTCAAGACGATGCACAAACTGTTTGAGACAGATTTCCCTCCTAAAAGTTGTTTATGGACTCAGAACATGCGGGAGCTAAAACACAAGCTTGCAGCACAGCAATCGATCTTCACTCAGCCCAGCACAAAAGGTAAGGTTGCTACGATCGCCTCCTACCGTGTTAGCTGCATCCTGGCTCAACATAAGAAGTCTTTCAGTGATGGAGAAGTTATGAAAGAAGCGTTTATTATTCTGCATTATTCACCTGGATTATTGATCATAAATCAGGATGTTATTCTGTGTTATTTACCTGGATTATTGAGCATAAATCAGGATGTTATTCTGTTATTCACCTGGATTATTGAGCATAAATCAGGATGTTATTCTGTGTTATTTACCTGGATTATTGATCATGCATCAGGATGTTATTCTGTTATTTACCTGGATTATTGAGCATAAATCAGGATGTTATTCTGTTATTCACCTGGATTATTGAGCATAATTCAGGATGTTATTCTGTGTTATTTACCTGGATTATTGATCATGCATCAGGATGTTATTCTGTTATTTACCTGGATTATTGAGCATAAATCAGGATGTTATTCTGTTATTCACCTGGATTATTGAGCATAAATCAGGATGTTATTCTGTGTTATTTACCTGGATTATTGAGCATGCATCAGGATGTTATTCTGTTATTCACCTGGATTATTGAGCATAAATCAGGATGTTATTCTGTGTTATTTACCTGGATTATTGAGCATGCATCAGGGTGTTTTTCTGTTATTCACCTGGATTATTGAGCATAATTCAGGATGTTATTCTGTGTTATTTACCTGGATTATTGAGCATGCATCAGAGTGTTATTCTGTTATTCACCTGGATTATTGAGCATAAATCAGGATGTTATTCTGTGTTATTCACCTGGATTATTGAGCATAAATCAGGATGGTATTCTGCATTATTCACATGAGTTATTGATCATAAGTGTTTATTGAGGCTTTATTTAATATTTTATTTAATTCATTTATTCATTCATTTAAAAGAGACAAAATAAAACAAATTCATTAAAAAAAAACATTGAATGAAAAGAGTGCAGAAAGAAGAAAAAAAACTTCTATCACCTCCTTATAATAAACATTGAACCAGTCCGGCCCTTGGCTTGTAGCAAATTTGTTTTTTTGGCCCTCGGTGTATTTGACTTTGACACCCCTGCACTAAATGAACTATATGTGCACATCAGTGAGCAGCAAACAGCCCACCCTGATGTGTTTCTCCTCATGGCTGGTGATTTCAACCAAGCAGATTTAAAGAGTGTACTGTATTTCCAAAAACATACAGAAACAAACTTTCCAACAGGAGGCAAAAATACACTGGACCAAGTCTACACCACCATGAAAAGTGCTTACAAGGCCCTCCCCCTCCCCAACATCGGTGCTTCTGATCATATCTGTGTCTTGCTAAAACCAGCTTACAGACCACTGGTGAAAGTCACAAAACCAGTTCGCAAGCAGATACAAGTGTGGCCAGAGGGGTCTTCAGAGGCACGCCAGGACTGTTTTGACACCACAGATTGGAGTATGTTCAAATAAGCTGCTACCACAAACAACAACACATGTCTCCAGGAGTACTCAGACACTGTATGTTCATACATCACAAAATGCATTGATGATGTTACCAACCTCAAGACCATCACTTTTCGGGCAAATCAGAAGACATGGCTGACAGCAGAGGTATACAGACTCCTGAGAGCCAGGAATGCTGCCTTCACAGCGGGATATCAGGTGGGCCTGAGGACAGCCAGAAACAACCTGGCCCGGGGCATCAGAAAGGCCAAGAAGCAGTATTCCAGGAAAATAGCTCACCGCTTCAAGGACAACAAGGACATACGGAGTCTGTGGCAGGGAATACAGACCATCACTAACTACAAACCATCCCCCCAGACCTGTGACAGCACAACCTCCACGCTGAATGAACTGAATGACTTCTTTGCTTGGTTTGAGGCATGTAACAGCACACCTGCACAAAAACTCCCCCCATCTCCTGACGGCCAGGTGCTGGTGCTGTCCTTAGACAGCGTAAAGCAATCATTCATCAAGATCAACGCCCGAAAAGCTTCTGGTCCTGACAACATACCTGGTCGTGTGCTGAAGGACTGTGCAGGGGAACTCGCAGTGGTCTTCACAGACATCTTTAACATCTCGCTGAGTCAGGCCATCGTCCCCACCTGTTTCAAAGCCACAACCATCATACCTGTCCCAAAGAAGGCAATGCCCTCATGCCTCAATGACTATCGTCCGGTAGCACTCACCCCCATCCTGATGAAGTGCTTTGAACGGCTAGTCATGAAAAACATCAAATCTGTCCTCCATGCCTCCTTGGAACCCTTCCAATTTGCATATCGGTCTAATTGCTCAACCGACGATGCCATCTCCTCTGCCCTCCACACAGCTCTCACACATCTGGACACGAAAGACTCTTATGTTAGAATGCTGATCATTGACTTCAGCTTGGCATTCAACACCATCATCTCCCAACAGCTCATCCTTACACTGGACAGTCTGGGGCTGAACACCTCAATGTGTAACTGGCTGTTAGACTTTCTAACCGGGAGACCACAGGCAGTACGGGTCGGGAATAACACATCCAGCACCATCACATTGAATACAGGAGCCCCACAAGGATGTGTGCTAGCACTGCACTAAAACCATAGATATACGGAAGGATCTGTGTTCGGATATTCCCGGAAATGGCCCGCAATGATCCTTAAAAAATCCCAAAATCTGGATACTTATCTTCGGCAGATCCAAAATAAATGTGGCTGTCATTTGTCAAGGGCCTGCCAAAGATAAGTATCCGGATTTTGGGATCTTGGGATTTTTTAAGGATCATTGCGGTCCATTTCCGGGAATATCCGAAATATAAGTATATGTAAAGGATACGGAGATATACTACATCAGATCTTACCGTATATCTATGGTTTTAGTGCAGTACTAGAGCCCCCTTCTATTCACCCTGCTAACACATGACTGCACACCATCATACAGCTCCAACCACTTCATCAAGTTTGCGGATGACACAACAGTGGTGGGTCTCATCAGCAACAACGATGAGACGGACTACAGGGATGAGGTGAGCCGCCTGGCCTTGTGGTGCGGACACAACAATCTCACTCTCAACGTGGAGAAGACAAAAGAGATTGTTGTGGACTTCAGGAAGAGGGATGCCCAACATGCCCCTCTGACCATCAAAAACACCACAGTGGAGAGAGCGGACAGCACCAAGTTCCTAGTAGTGCACGTCTCAGAGGACCTGTCCTGGAGCAGGAATACTGCATCACTGGCCAAGAAGGCTCACCAGTGCCTCTACTTTCTCCGCAAGCTGAAAAGAGCTGGAGCTCCAACCCCCATCATGTGCACCTTCTACAGGGGCGCCATAGAAAGTGTCCTGACCAGCTGTATCACGGTGTGGTTTGGTGCATATACTGCATCCTGCCGAAAGAGCCTCCAGCGTATAGTGAGAGCAGCTGAGAAGATTGTCGGCACCTCCTTACCCTCACTACAGGACTTACACAGCAACCGCCTCACTCGGAAAGCCCTCTGCATGGCAGGTGATCACACACACCCACTACACAGCTGCTTCAGCCTGTTGCCATCGGGGAGGAGACTGAGGAGTCTCCAGGCTCGAACCAGCAGACTGAGAGACAGCTCTGTTCATCAGGCAGTCAGGATGCTTAACACTCTGCCAGCTCTGCCCTCCCTCCCACTTGTACTGCCTTAATCACAAAAAACTTTCACACATTACCACACAACACAAAGTTTTTAACACTGGACTCTGTGTCATCAATACGGGTCATTCACTCAACTCACGGTCATGTGCTCATTCAGTTTGCACTACTTCTCATATTTGCACTAATGTTTGTATTACATTACTGCCTATAGTCATACTACTGTTTACATTTACTGTTTACATTTATTACTACTGTTTACATTTATTACTACTGTTTACATCTAGACTTTTTATATCTACACTACTGCTGATATACAGTATATATTCTTTTTACTAGCCTTATTGCATAATGCCACTTTATCTCTATACCAATATCAAATACCTCATACATATACTGTGTACATTAACCTCATATGCTGCTTTGTCACTCTTTACAAATGTCAAATGCCAGAACCTTCATTTATTTTATAGATATACTTTTTATACTTTATATTTCGGGACAGTATTACACTCTATTTTATTTTTTTATTATGTTTATTAAATGTTGGTGTTTTTGGTGTTGGTGAAACTTTTTATACTTTTATACTACTATGAAAAACTACTATGCAAAAAAAAAACTCAGGACAGTATTACACTCTATTTCATTTTATGATTATGTTTATTAAATGTTGGTGTTTTTGGTGTTGGTGAAACTTTTTATACTACTATGAAAAACTACTATGCAAAAAACTCAGGACAGTACTAAACTTTTATTATTTCATGTTATGCTTGTTTATTAATTGTTTAGTGTTTAGTGTTTAAAATGATTACTGTTGCACCGAGGGACTGAGAGAAATGCCATTTCAATCCTGTGTATGTCCTGTACATATTGCAGTTTTGACAATAAAGTTGATTTTGACTTTTTGACTTTGACAATAGAAACCATGCTTGTTGCTTTTTTATTATTTTATTTTTTTGCTTGGCTACAGCAACTTTCTCTAGGAGGATATTATCTTTGAGCCACAGAGACCACACATCAACTTAGAAAGTGAAACAAAAAAAAAGAAACCTGTCATAATAAGCTAGTCTGCTCATGACGTGGAATGCTGTTCATTTAAATCTAAGAGAAACAAGATGTGACTACAAGAGTGCTGCATTAATGAAAACCAGGTGTCAAGTCTGATGCTTCAAATCCTATGTCTGCATGCAGCCAACAACGCACAACAAATTTAGACCGTCTTATGAGATGCATCACTTACTGCATCCGCTGCCTTCGGGGATGTCTGAATATGGACTTAGCAAGCACAACAACCTTCTGTGAGTAATACTTTCTTTTCTGCACAAATGTATTGTTTTATTTCTATTTTATGTTGATATTTCTTATGTGTCTTTGCTGAGATGGCTGAATGCAAAATGTGGCAAAATTGTTTGGAATTAAAAACACACAAAAAAATCACATTAAAAGGGTGGTCTTACTGTATGTCTGTGCACCAACTGTGCATCATATCCAGGTACATTTGCCACAAGTCTCCTGTGCACATCAGCAGTAATGGTGCCCCCTGGCCAGGACTGTGTGCTCAACTCACTGTGAGGTGGAAATGGCCCAAGGACAGCCAGCAGAAACACATTTTAACCCATGCTGCTGACATCCATCTAGCTCCTGACACCGCAGGCACATACCTGTCTTCTCTGCTCAACAACAACATGGTGGATCACCGGTGCCCAACGTAAGTCTTCAACCACACACACAAAAACATGTGCTGAAACACTACAGAAAGCCATTCTATACATTCATGCTGGTGAAACTGTGTGCACTAATACACTGTTTGAAAGCTAAAAAGTATTTATTCTGATTTCCAGGTATCTTTATCTCATGCGTTTTAGTTTTTATGCATGTATAAACTGTAATAAATTGTCACTGAGGAAACTAAATGAGCTGTGAAATATCATCTATGTATTTTGTAATTTAGCTAAGTAAAATACCTCATTTGAAACATTTGAGAAAGCACTTAGTGATTGAAAAACTCAGAGACAAGGAGAATTCATATCATGGTAAATTACTAGTACCGGTACTGTAAGTCAAAGCAGCTTTATGTAAATATTACCTTTCACAACGATGTCTGTCCTAATGGACTTGACACGCTACTGCTCAGGTAAGAAAAACATACAGTAATCACTTCTTTATGGATAAAATACAAACCTTTAACTCTACTTGATTGTCTTTCTCTTCCCTTTGCTTTTCAAATAAATAAATCAATTCAGGGAGCAAAGTGGCAATTACTTTGGTCTTATGAAAATGAATTAGTCAAAGACTGCTCTTCTTTCACCATAAAGATGTACCTGTATAGCCTGAATAAAGCTTTAATTTCTTTCTTGAAATATTGGTTCAGGCTCCAGATTAATAAAACTTGAAGTAGAAACAAAATTGTTATCCAAGACTGTTACTTATTTTGTCACGTATGCCAGCATTTCTACAATAGAAACACATGTGACATTCATAGAAATGTCAAATCCCTTCACATATGACATATGTTTAATGTTCACAATGTGCTCTTGTTACACATACTACTGTACATATGTAATGGGTTTAGATGTGTGAAAGTTCTAGCAATCCGTAGCCTGGTTTAAACCAGACCCTTGTGCAGTGAAGGGAAATGAGAATTGAGCGGAGCTGTGCAGGAAGGCGAGGGCCAGGCTAAGCAATCCGAGACTCGCTTGTGTTGTACAGCCTTAACATAACTGCACAGACGCTGTAGAGGATGGTTTTGTTCTTACCTGTTGTTGTTTTTCTACTTATCTGTCACATGGGTATAACATATAATCACTCACCTGTATGAATATATTTTTATTAGTTCAGTCTGTTCAAAGAGTGTTATTGAGAGCAACACAGTGTATGGAGAAGATTCCTATTGTGAAGGATGAATGAAGTTGAGTGAAAGTTTCACTGTCTTCCTATCCACCTTATTCCTAGCCCCCATGATGCCTTGCGCGAATTATGTGTACGACTTCCGCCTGAAGTGAGAGCAGCAGTTAAAGCCCAGTCTACTGGCTGTATTTTTCACGTTTGTTTTTTTGTTTTGTTTATTTCTAATTAATTGCAATGGTTACTTGGTGTTGGGTCAGTGGGTGTTCCTGTCGGGTAGACGTTTGTTCAAAGCGCAGTTTTCACTTCATCCCAAAAATAGTAAACGTGAAGGATTTATCTCCATCGGACGAGCTGACAGCTGCCCCTCCTCTGCTCGGATCTGCTCTCGAAGACGTCGTGTTCAGATCACGTTTTCTCCGGTAAACAAAATATTCTACATAAATCATTTTGTGAAACAATTTCAGAACAATGTGAGAGTATAACTGTCCGTGTGTTGGAGCTGTTTTTTTCTTTTTTTCTTCATGATTTAGCACCGTCTACTAGCTGTGGTTAGCTTAGCATGTAGCGTTAGCATCTGTTAAAGTATTTACTAAACAAATCTGTGGATAAATAATATAACTACATGTGTGTGTGTAATACATCTGCAGTACATACATATACTGTGTGTATGTGTATACTGTATGCACACTGTATATACAGTATATACATACATACTGTACATACGTATACTGTGTTGTATTCCATAACACAAGTTCATCTTTTGGTTATTACTACATTTGTTCTATTGAAATATTTATTTTTTCAGGAAGGCCTGCACACAAGTCAAACACAGACTGGTCTCCCACACTGAAGTTGACAGACACACTTACTCTGAGACGCAGGAGCAGAACAGCAGGTAATGGCACAAGCACCTGGCACAATAATTCAAAAATATTAAAGTAAATCTATGATAAAATTACTGAAATCAATATAAAACTGAACATACAGTACTGTATATCTTTGTGAATGAGTAAAAATTTTAGGAGCAATTGTATTTATTTTTTCTACTTTGAGTAGCAAACTTGGTCTTATTTTACACTTTGTGATGCAAACATGACAGTTTATTTTTCTTCTTTTTTTTTTTAAGGTACAGACGAGTGAAGGGCCAAGTTCCATCGTCTTGGATTCCGGAGGGGTTTGCTGCTTGCTCCAGTCGTCCAGTGGTCGTCCAGCGGTCCCACATGATGAATCTGTTCCAGTTTGTTTAAAATCAGAAACTGCCCATTTCTTGTTGAGTGTTTTTTTTTTATCTGGTATTTATTCTGGTATTTATTCTGCAGCCAATCATTTTCATTAAAAGACATCAAATTACCCACAGTTCTCATATTGTATTCAGTTTCAACTGTTTTTAGTTTATAATTATAGCTTTTATTCTGAACTTTTATCAGTCTCCTCCTGGAGGAAGAACAATACAGCAACATGCATGTTTTTAAGTTTTGTACTTGTCAATAAAAAACTAAACTGGTAAGTTGCCAAAAAACAATTACTACATCTATGTTTTTTTATTTGCAGTAGAACTTCTCATTAGACATTAAACAACGTATCTTATTGAAATAAAGAAGGTGAAACTTAGTGCAACTGTTTTATTCAAACTAAAGGAAAGCACACGTTCATTTAGCAATGCCTGTTTCACAGCAACACCAAATGTATTTCAGATGCAGATTTATTTATAGAAATTATATTTTCACTCATTTGTTGCTGTGGTACATAACTGCACACAAACTTCTGGACCAACTGGAGCGTCATCAATCCCTGGACCAACTGCTTCATCCATCCCTGGACCAACTGCTTCATCCATCCCTGGACCAACTGCTTCATCCATCCCTGGAACTCACCTTATGCAGAAATATAACAGAAAGGAGGAAAGTAAAAGTACAGTATACAAACATCAGGGTTCATTTATGAACACACACACACCTAGATTATATATATATATATATAATATATTATATATATATAAATATATAT
>JBBPBX010015514.1:21495-49346 GCA_038048925.1 Garcialebias charrua | reverse complement strand
AAGTTAAGACTAGGTCTGTTATCTATAATAATAAACAATAAATCAATTAATCACAATGAAAATTATTGACCTGATTTCCATTTATCGGCTTTATCGTTTCTTTGTGTGTCTCTCTTTCTACTACTAAGCTGAGAAGCTAAGCTACGAACTAGCTAACAGGCCGACCTCGGGGAAAAAAAACCTCCATCTTGTCGAAGCTCCAAAATTCACAGTTGAAACCCGTGCCTTCGTATAAAAAGTTTTTCTCTGCAAAAAGAAGCAGAGAACTTGTTTACTGATTTTTTTAAATTAAAAGCTCTGTGTGAAAAATGCTATGCTAAAGAGCTCAAACCACACCGAGCATCTGCCATTTTGAGAACCGAAGAGAGACAGCCCATGTCACATCAAGGGGCCTCCCTCCTATTTTTCTTAAAGAGACGTGCTGCTCGCTCCCTCACTATCCGTCCTTCAGTTCCAATAGTCTTATACTGCCATCTGATGGTCAGAAAAAGGTATTACACTCTAAACAAATTAAACATTTCTTTTTTAAATTTGACAATACTTACTTATTATTGTCAAATTTCAAACAATATTATCATTTATCGCAATAATTTCTGAAACAATTAATCGCCCAGCAAAATTTGTTATTGTGACAGGCCTAGTTAAGACTGCAGAGAATGATTTCTGTCTGTGCTGTTCCACAACATTTACTAATTTAAGCTTTATACCTGATGTACTTTGTAGATTGAGATACATTGTTGGAACAAGTATTATTCCTAAATCATTCCTCCACTGGCTCGAGTCTGAGGTACAGATTTTTGTTTTATGTCTGACCGCTGCAATGATTAGAGCAACTGTGTTAGAGAGGAACTCGGCTATGGCATATATTCTGATTATTGGCAGCAGGGTTAGTTATCGTGACATCTTTTTAAAGCTTTCTGCAGTGCTGAGGACAGATGAAAGTAATTACATCCTTTAAAGATTTGTTGCCAGGGAGTGGCAAGCAACAGTTGAACAGGCTCATCAGAGCTGTGTGGTTTCCTGGGTGATATGCCCCCCTTTAGTGACTCATATCCAGTTTTATTGCGCGACGTCACGACAAAAGCTCAAAAACGGCTGGCCATCTGAAAAAAGAAGAAGAAAAAAAGGTTGCTTTCTGTAACTGAATAAAGCAACAGGACTGTCAGGGCTGAGAAAGAGATGCTCTTTTTTTTAAATGATGACCTCCCAGAAGAGCTGCTGGGCCGTCAGGAGTGAACAAAGATGGTACACGTGGCCAAGAGACAAGTTAATAGATGAAAGTGATTAATGGTCATAGAGTGCAGTGTTACACATGTCTGTTCATGTGGAGGGTCGTAACACATGATTCCAAAAGCCCTCTTGGTTTCCTCACAGGTTTAGTTTAGAAAGGTACAACAACATTAAATCATCTTTTATGTCCTACTATTTAAATAAAGCAGAGGTAAAGAAAAACTGCTAAATAAGGAATTCGTAAAAACATATTTTAATTTCTTTTATAAATGTATGTGGAAAAAACATATCTGATTGTTCCCCACATCGCTGTGTGTCTTTGTCCTTGTTGGGCCGGCTGTGGCTTCTTCCATGAAAGAATTTGCTGCAGTGACGTCAGCCTTTATTCCTGCAGTGCAGTGTGCAACGGTGAGGGTGAGGCTGTCATACATCATATTACACTAATCATAAAACGTTACCACAAGTCAACATGCTATACTGCTAAACGTGCATTTCATTCCTCTCAGTGTGGTTAAGCACGTTGAATGGTTTCTAAACGTGCTATATGGTGTACTTTATTGCAAATCTGACCAAACCTAATATTTTCATTGTGTTTTCTGCTATTTTACACTAAAAAATGTAGTTATACACATTAAACTGGACTCAGTTATTTAAAACATACAGTGCTATGATTAACACCGTATTTTCTATGGTGTTGTACATTGTACATAATTCCCGATAGGTATTGAAACGTTTCTAATAAACTCCTAATTTACCAAAATCTTTAGAGAGTTAATGAAATTCATTGAGATCACTTTGATGCAGCAACGCCAGACATAGTGAGAAACGTGACCACAAACCTACTTGGAGAGTCTTTGTTTCTCGTTTGTCACCAGTATTAATAAAACATGTACTTTTCTGCTTTGGGAATACATATACAATTTCTGCACAGTTAAACATTTGGCTAAACTACATTTTCTTACTTGTATAATTAAATTTACAGTAATAAAAACATGAAACTACAGGATACAAAACAAATATTAGCACAAACACTTTGTTGTTCCCTCTTTTTCAGTCACTTTTGTAATACAGCTCTGGATGTTGTATATCAAGAACTGTGAAATAAACCGTGAAGTGGTTGCATCAATGAATCTAACATTTCATTCTGTGTCCAAGATATATTTAGTTCTGCAAAGCAGCTGTAACATGTTTGCTTTTATTTATTTGTTTATGGTCAAGTGCATCCATTTCTTCTTTGAGTTACTTCCCAACAAATCTTACTGCAAATTCAGAAAGTACAGCCAGTAGATCCACATACTGGGATGTGTTTACCAGAAGATTTATAATAATTTCACAAAGAGATTCTTGGGGTTTTATTTGTAAAAGATACGAAAGAAACACAAGACTCAACATTTTCTGCATCGCTTGTATTGCAAATAAATGTCACCGTTTGGGGTTTAAATGAAAGAAATGCTGTTTGAATGAATGTTTTTATGGAGTAGACTTAGTTTTCTTCTATACGTCTTGAAGTCATGTTCAGACTGAAGTTTGCTTTAATAATATTTGCAATGACTGAACTTACCTGATGGGGTTTGTGATGATTCTGCTCCTCCTCTCCAGTAGGCAACGCAAAGGAAACTAAATTAGTCTATCGTTAAGTGAAAGATTATTTATCATCACAGGACTGATGCTGCTTTTACCCTCTGATTAATAATCTCGTTATAAATTAAAGCCACTGCAGAGAATTTGCTTCTACTTTAAATACTGGTGAACAATGGATGTTTTTGTCTTGCCTTTTACATCACTAGTTATTCCTCCCATAACGCTCGAGTTGACCTTTTAATGTTAAAAAAGGTCAAAGTGCTTAAACCCGAAGCATGTTCAGTGTCAGCCTTTTTGAGCCGCTGGTGATGTGAAATCCTGTGACTGTGCCTTGAGACAAACACATCAGAGAAGCGCATGATGGAGACAAAGGCCCATTTATTCGTTTCAGAGTCACACACCTAATATATTTCTGTGAAACATCATCCTGAAGGAAGTTAAATTGAAATACTTTTAAGTTTAGTGTAAACAGGCCACAAACATATATCATGGTTGCTATTACTTGTACCAATTATAACAATGTAGGGCAATTTATTTTATAGTGTTACAGAAACAATTCCTGATCTGTCCATATGTGGAACTTGGTGCATGTGAAGACCCTCAGAGTGATGAAACCACTACATACATCTATATATAAAGCTGATATGTTAGCAGACGTTTTACATTTTTACTACATACAGTATTTATTATTTTTTCAAACAATCCTTCCCTGAAGAAGTGGACGGCTTTCTCCTGGTGAATGTCGACTCAGCAGGTTCCACAGCAGCAAAGGCACCGACGTTACAAAGAATCGTCCCTCATCCTCGGCAGCGTGGTCCTCCCTCAGAGGCTGGTACTGCTTAAACCGCCTAGTCAGAGACACGTCGCAGAGAAAGTATTTAAACGAGAGTTCACACAGACAGGAGGTTTTATCTTCTATCATCGTCAATTAAATCCTGGGACCAACTTAAACAAAACCATCAGCAAATGTGTTCTGATCAAAGATAATAGTTATAATTTAAACTAGTTTAGTCATGCTCAAAGAAATGTTCTTAAAAATAATACATGTGAAATTATATTGCACGTTTAGGTGAAACAGTTTCCAGAATCTAAAATCACTATTATTTATTGATTTATTTATTTTGCAGTGAGATTAAATACAATTTCTCTATTTATGAATTAAACATCTTTTGGTCTTGATGTCATAGTCCTTTGCCTAGTTCAGATTTTAAAACAGCGTTTGGCTTAAAACCAAGTTTTACAACCCTGTAGGCAAGTTTAATTTAATACTTGACAAAGATTGAAAGTGAATTAGTTTATTTGAAATAAAATAAAGGCAGGGAAGTATTTGAATTTTGATTTCAATCAATTTGAAGGTGTTCTGCCTGATGGCTTTTTTATTTGCCAATTATACCTGTACTGCCCTATTTTTCTTGTAGTGAATGATGTACTACTGAACATTTAGTTTAGCTGGTCAATCGCACAGATTTTTATTTTTCTAATGTTGACTCATTCACTGCTTCCAAACCATCCTGTTTTTTTCTCGCAATTAAAATATGCAAAAAAGTTTTTTCTACTACAGTAGTCACTCGCTACTTCACGGTTCATTTTCGCGGGCTTGCTCTGTTGTGGTTTTTCAAAGTAAGACTGGACACGACACACAATTGACTGATTGATGGATACGCTGCAAAATCGGCATTGGGTTTTTATTTAAAATAAATTATTTTCAATTATTTAACACCTGTGTGTGCAGCCCACAGCTGCAGGAGAAGCTTCCTCCTGCAGCTTGTCATATCTCCGCTCTGAAGCGGAGAAGTGGGCGTGGCCGAGAGCACTGGCAGAGTGCAGCCAGAGGCAGAGAGCTGAGATCATGACATGCTGTGCTCTCTTGGAGTGTTTAGAGTTTAGAAACATTGTTTAGAATATTGAAAGAGCATGGGAGGGGTTTAAAACGCCTTTATATGTATGTATATATTAGGGATGCATGATATTATTGGCATGGTATCGGTATCGGATGATATTAACGTTAAATTTCAATATCGGGCATCGGCCATTCCATTAAAATAACTCGCCGATATAAAAGGCACTGTTTTTGCCTGTAACGGCAGAACAACGTGATGCCATTGCGTGCGCCATACCCAAAATCATTTTCAAAATGTCGGCGATGTGGAAGTTTAATTTTTCGTTGGTGAGGATGTTGGATTCCGAAGATTGGGACCATGGGAGACCGGGCATTCTGTGTGGCTGCCCCCCGCCTATGGAACTCCCTCCCTGACTACCTGAGAGCTCCACAGTCACTGGTTGACTTTAAAAACGGCTTAAAGACTTTTCTTTTTAAGCAAGCCTATTCTGCCTCCACATGATTTTATCTTTGATCTTAGTTGATATTATTATTGATTTTACTTGATTTTATCACTTGTTTTATTTGATTTTTGCTTTTGTTGCACTTTGTAGCACTTTGAGATTTTTATTAATGAAAAGTGCGTTATAAATTAAATTCATTATTATTATTATTATTATTATTATTATTATTATTTATGGACTACGTTGAGCCTCGCTACATCGTCCGCAGTCGGGAGATATTTTTCTGATGTAACGTTACTCGAGTTACAACCATCATTCCCGACGTCATTGAGAAGCTAATAGCCGATAGCACGTCTTGTTGGGTGAGTTTTACCACAGACATTTGGACGCCGTGTTAGCCCCGTTAGCATGATTAGTCTTACACAATGGATAGACAAAAACTTTGAACTTAAAAAGGCTGTCCTTCATGCACAGGAGTGCAGAGGATCCCACACTGCAGCTTGGAACCTGGAACAAGCCTCCACAAGTGAGACAGCATCACAGGTGACTAATGCTAATAAATAACATTTAACACTTTTCATTTAATATAAGTTAAAGTGTTATGCATATCATATGGTTGTTACACCAGCTCTTACAGCTGTTACACAATTTTAGTTGCAAATAAGCCTAAATAAGAGGAATATGTTCTGACAACAGAACATATATATATACAATATCTGTATCAGCATCGGTTACTGGCCAAATAAGTTTTAACATATCGGCATATCGGCCAAAAATCCAATATCGTGCATCCCTAATTTTTTTATATTTTATAAACTACTACTTACTACTTGTACTACTATTCCTACTTCACAGTTTTCACGTATCGCTGGGCTTCAGGTTACAGATCCCCTGCAATAAACTTTTATAAAAAGTTTATAAAAAGTGAGGAGATTTTAACTTGTATTCAAGAATCTATATAAAAGCAACTAAAAAGAGACACAGATCTAAAACCTAATTTCAACACGTTGAATATGTTATTAACTTGTAAGTTTTTCATTGTATTTCTAGTATTAAAAGTTTTTGTTTCTTGGTCACTTTCTTGACTTAGTCACTCACCTGTACATCAAACCCACACAACAAACAACGCAAGCGAGGACCATAACACCCAGCACAGTCGCAGCAGTTCCAGCTGGTGAACCACCAGTGGCTGAAATGTATGGAAATGACATCACTTAAATGAAAAATTTACCTTAACTACTAATTACACTGTATTGTGAATGTTTTTTTTTTTATCTCACTCACCCACTGCTACATTGACTCTAGCGCTCGCCATGGCCAGACTGACGTCATTGGTCAGTGAGACGTTGAGGCAGAAGACTCCTGTCTCGTTGAAGAACTGACGAAGGATCATCTGACAGTCTGGAGAGGGCGAGGCTGCGTTGCAGATGGTTTGTACCGGTGTGACACAGTCGGCATCAGAGATGACGGTGCACACTTCACTTGGCAGACTACGATCGGGAGAGGGATGGAAACATTAAGAGAAGAGGTCATAGAGCTGATAAGATGGAACCACTGTAATTGAAAATGTTCACGTTAAAGGTTTTCACATAGGTAAAAGAAGAATAAAGTAAAATACATGTATCATGGGCGACCCTTTGCCTGAACGGTAGAACACAAGACGTTAATGGATGATAGAGGTGTAGTGATAGATAATTAGCTAATTATAGCTTCAGCTACATGATGTAAGCCTGCACCCACCTTCCCTGACAGGAGATGGTGACATCCACTGCGTTCTGATCCAATGCAGTCGCCACTGACACGACATTGGCCACCTGAACAATCTCCACACTTTCAATACCCTCTGCAGCGTTCAAGAACACAAAAACAGCAAAGCATTATTAAATGTCTTTATTGTCTGTGCAGAATTGTGATGTGCGCCACACAAAGTGACGCAACACTTACGAACAACATCCACCGATGTGGCGCGGGAGCCGTAGCGGTAGATGGTGCAGTCGGCCGTGAGCTCCGGCGCCTGTCTTTTGACCACAACCACGGCAGCCTGAGATGGAGCTGCTTCTGCTTCAGCCTGAACCTCACCCTCGACTGGAGCAGCATCTTCTTCACCTGCGTGAGAGGACTATGAGTGGTTTTGTTTCTTTTTGCACAGGGTTATAGTGTGTACTGGGGAATCTATACCTGCGGCGGCTTCAGTAGCGTTTTCGGTCTCGGTATCAGCTTGAGCTGCCTCTCCTGGCGTCGCGGTGGCAGCGAGAGCAACAACGTCACCTGCAGGTGCTTCAGTTTCAGCTTGGACCACCTCAGCAACGACAGCTGTAGCCTCGGCAGCTACTACAGAAGCATCGGTAGCTTCCGGCTCTTCGGCTACGACTGCCTCAGTGGCAACGGCGGCATCGTCGAGCCCCTCGGTTGCAGCTTCTTCACCCTCTGCAGCAGGAGCAGCTGAGGCGGCGGCATCAGCCACAGGCACGTTTTCAGCATCTGCCACATCTTCAGCAGCTGTTTCAACAGCGTCTGTGTCTTCAGCTGCAGCTGCTTCTCCAGCTGTGTCGGCAGGGTCTTGCTCTGCTGGGACAACAGCTGCGTCCACTCCTGCAGGAGCCACCGAGGCAACCTCTACAACCTCTGTGTCTGTGTTGACAACGGGTTCTTCCTCCGGGGGCTGCACCGAAGCAGCGACTGGAGCGGCATCAACGTCCAGAGCGATCCCCTCCTCTTCCTCAGGTGATGCAGCTGCAGGGGTGGAGGCCACGACAACCACAGCCGGAGCCGCAGAGGCAGGTGCAACTGGAAGAACAAAGGTGAAATGGTTCAGAAAAGCAGCACACTGTATGCTAAAACATTTATAAGACGATCATTTAACGCTCTCACCAGCTGTGGGGTTCTGACAGGAGTTGGGAATGCTCGCCATCAGGACCACCTGAGGTTTGAAGGTTCCCACTGAGAGGTAGGTGTGTGTGACGGTGCGCTCTCTGGAGATGAGCGTCCCACTGTTGTCGCCGAAGTCCCAGCTGAAGCTGATGTCTGCGCCGCTCAGGTACTGGCTGGGATCGTGGAGTGTGACGGCGAAGGCAATGGCTTGGTTCTGGATGAAGTTCTGGTCGTTCTGGTTGACATCGTTGACCTGAGAGAGTGAAATCTGGAACGGAACCTGATCTAATGGCAGAAAAACATGTCGAGACGTTAAGAGATTTACTAAAAAAATACTTCTTGAAGCTTAGAGTGTAGAGGACACAGCCACCTGTGATGGTGAAGACTGTGGAGGCGTAGCCGAGGGGGACGAACTTGTCCCTTCCTCGGCAGTGATAGATGACGACCTCCATGTTGTAGGAGCCCAGTGGGACATTCTCTGTTCCGATGGAGAGAGAGGAGGACGGCCCGTCTGCAACCTGCCAGTACCGGCCTCAGGAACAGAATCAAAACCATAAACAGTATAAATCTCCTCATGGTCTGAAAATGTGGCTTAAATTCTCATTTTTTACTTTGTGTGTGTGTGTGTGTGTGTATCTGTGTGTGTTTGTTATTACTGTTAGCAAAATGGCCATACCTCAGTAAATTTTAGACATTGAGCTAAAATTTGGTGTGGTAGTACACAAGACTGATCCCCAACGTATACTCCAGGTACAAACTGATCGTATGAGGTCTGTTTCTAATAACTTTGCCATTAACTATTGGAATCAGCTTTGTCTGTCTGTTAGCAAAATATCTCATAAACCACTGGATGAATTTGAATGAAACTGAATGTGATCCTTGCATGTAAATGTACAACCGATTAGCTTTTGGGGATAATCAAATTCAAGATGGTCACCACAGTTAATAATAATAATAATAATAATAATGTCATATTTTTGTCATCTATGCATGTTTCCACACAAGACGAAATTTGACTCTGCATTTAACCCAATCACCACCAGGTGGCAGCGGGCAGCTATAGAAAGCGCGCCGGGGAGCAGTAGTGATTAGATGTGCTGCTCAAACACACCACAAAACTATGCCGTGAGACAACAACAACAACAACAAAAATGCTACATCTCAGCCAGGTTTATAAATAATTAGCTACATTTTGGTGTGGTAGTAGCTGAGCATCATCCTCAACACATACTTCAAGAACAGCATGTGCAACATCTTTGCTTGAGATTAACTGATGGAGTTGAGCCTGTTTGTTAGCAAAATATCGCATAAACCACTGGATGGATTTTCATGAAACCTTCAGAAATTAACTATTAGCTAATAATCTCCAATTAATTAACTTTTTTAATCAAGCCAACTAAAGATAGCTACCACAGCTACTAGCCTACCTTAGCTGGCACATAAATGGCTGTAACTCAGTCACTTATGCCGATATTGAGCTGAACTAGTTGAGAACCTTTCACAACATCAGACAAGATACTGAATTACGGTTTTATTGTACTGAGATAATGCATAATGTTTTTTCAAGGTTTGATCAAAATAGCTGCAACTTTATAAATTTTTATCAGAAGATGATATTGATCTAAAACTCTTGTCATGACAGTCAAAAGGAGATAGTCTTTTAATCATTTTAAGCCATTCATCTTTATTTTTAATTAAAACTGAAAGTTTTTATTTTAATTTCCCTCTCACTAATGCTGTAATTGGGCAGCAAGGTGGCACAACAGGTAGAGCTGCTGCCTCTCAGCGAGCAGGTCCCTGGTTCAAATCCCGTCCGGGGGCCTTTCTGGGTGAAGTTTGCATGTTCTCTCCGTGCATGCGTGGGTTTCCTCCTGGTACTCCGGTTTCCTCCCACAGACCAAAAACATGCATGGTAGAATGATTGTTGACTGTTACGGGCCCTGGGCACGTTGTTTTTATTCAGGTCAGAGGGATGAGGTGTTAAAAGGTTTTGGGACGCTGACTGACTGCAGCTGTAGTTTAATTAAAGCACGCTATAGGTGGGGTGGTTCCTCCGCCTATGATAGGCCAGGCTGAAGAAGCAGAGACAGATCCCAAGCCGAAGTAGCAGAATAGCCGTAGTCGAGGAAGAAGCCGAAGGAAGTAGCCGAGGAGGAAGCCGTGAGAGCCGAAGAAGAAGCCATGAGGGCAGAATAATAATAATAATAATAATAATAATAATGAATTCCATTTATAATGCACTTTTCATTAATAAAAATCTCAAAGTGAAGACCTGTTGTTGTTGTTGCACGCGGGGCGCACTCAACCTGGGTGCTGGAGACGGAGGCGTGATCGACTTGCTGGCCTTGGAGTTTTTTTTTTGTAACTACCCTGAAGCTGGACTCGACCTGGTGAGACAGATTGTCTTGTTTTCGCCTTTTTGTTTACATTAGGTGGGGGCCTTTTGAACTTAGTCCGGTACCCTCTGTGGCTTCGACGGCTCTGTACGCAGTTGGCCCACTGGGGTACCTTTATATTGTGTTGAATCGGCTCACCAGCTCCGACTTTTATTTTATTACTTTGGGATCCTGTGGACACGGGGAAGCTGAGGGCTTGGGCTCTCCTGTCTTTTTCCTTCACAGAGCAGCTGGGGGCGGCACACCCAAAGCCGCACTGCTGGAGAGCCTAAAATAAAACTTTTTTCTAAAACCCTCATTCTTTGTCTCGTGTCCATTAATATGCTACGCGCCTTCGGGTCGTAACAGTGACTCTAAATTGTCCCTAGGTGTGAGTGAAAGAATGAATGGTTGATTGTCTCTATGTGGCCCTGTGATGGACTGGAGACCCGTCCAGGGTGTACCCCGCCCCTCGCACAGTGACTGCTGGACATGGGCACCGGCGACCTCTGTGACCCAAAAATGGAAGAAGCAAGTAAAAGATAATGGATGGATGGATGGATAATTCTGTAATTGTGGCTGAAAGGGCAAGAAGACTAAATAAATGGACTGTACTTTTATTGCACCTGTCTATCTAATCAAGATACTCAAAGCTCTTTACAACACAATCTGTGCCTCATTTACCCATCATGCAGCACTCTACTAGATCTATACAAAGATAACTGAACAAATCATTCTAAAAAAGACTAATCAGAGCTTTATCACAGTCATACACCAATGGGACACACATCGGAGGCAATGAGGGGTTCGGTGTTTTGCCCAAGGACACTTCAGCATGTGACTGCTGGTGGATTCAAACCCCCCAACTCTTGCATTCAAATTCAATTGAATTCAAAAATACTTTATTAATCCCAAAGGGAAATTAAGTGCTGTCATAGCTCATCATTCTGGTTTCATTCGAGTCATTATAGATGTTGATGTGGGCAGGAAGGATCTCCTGCAGCGAATCCGAAGAATCTGGTCACAGATACCGACCCGTCCATCCAGCTTGCTGTCAGATCCGGCAGGCCTCTCTGTCCTCCTGGGCAGCAGGACTGCCCGAATGCTGGGCAGAGTTCCTCCCTGAGCGATGGTCACTCCTCCCAGCAGTCTGCAGAGCTCCTCGTCGCCATGGACAGACAGCTGAAAGTGCCAGGGGATGATCCCGGTCCTCCTGCTGTCATGAGCCAAGTTTCCCATCAGCTCCAGGATCTCGGTGGTCAGGCACTCGAGCATCACCACCAGTTTGACAGGAATGCATCCACAGCACCTCCTTTTCAACTCATTTGGGATTTGCGGCTGTAGCTGAGGTAGTCGAGCTTTTGAGATGTTGCTCAGCTTCTCCCGGTTGTTAAAAAACACCACTGGAGAACGACTGCTCTAACGCCACAGCTGCCCCTAAATTGAATGCGTTAGCCGAGAATCGAACCCGGGTCAACTGCTTGGAAGGCAGCTACGCTAACAACTAACAACTATACCACCAACGCAAAAAACTGTCCAGTTTTCAGCAAATAAGAGACTGAAATCCTGTTTTGTGGTCATTAAATCCATCTCTAGTTTGACTCTAAACCCAGATTTTATTCTCAGAAAAAACAACTGGATTAAAAAAAAAACATTTTATTGTTATGATAATATTAGCGTTTAAATTAAAATATCAGTTTAAACCCACATTTACGGTTTGTTCTTTGTCTGTGTGGCTAGCTATATTAAAAGTTATGAAGTGCAAGAAAAAAATGCACATGTTGTGTTGCTGCATTTGTTCATGTGTTCAGATTTACCCCATGTTTTCCACACAAACACGTAGCGGGGCTTCCTGTTCTGGGTCCTGGTGAACGGCGTGCCGTCAGGGAAAACTCCAGTCCACTCAGAAGTCTGGTCTGGGTACACTGCCTGACCCTCCTGGTACTGACGTCCTGATCAAAGACATTTGGATCACAACTTCAGGAATATAAAACTGGTTTTACCTGTTTATTCTCTGAATTTTTTTAAAATTTCATTTATTAATTTATTTATAAAATTTGTTCATTTTTAAAATACAATACAAAACAATCCCATAAATGATAACATACAAAATATAAAAAATGAAAGGTAGCAGAAAGAAGAAAAAAAATCTTATTATATCTGCCCCCTTTTTTCAAACAATTACCGTAGTTCAAACAAAATTAATCTTCAAGTAACAGAACCAAATGAATAACTCTTTCTAATTTTTTAACTCTAACACAATGCACATTAAACTACTTCATATTTTTTTTTAAACAATTCAGTTTTGATCATTTTCTTAAATGTAAACATTGACTTGGCATTTTTAACTTCATTCTCCAAACCATTCCATAATCCAATTCCCTGGATTGAGGTAGACCGTCCCTTCAAACTAGTTCTGAATTTTGGTTTTACAAATATCTCTGTCCCCTTAAGATTATAACAACTTTGTCTTTTAACAAAATGCATTTGGATATTTAAAGGTAATGCGTTATTCTGAGCCCTATACATAACTGATAAAATATAATCTACCAAATCATGGAACTTCAATAACTTCAGTTGATAAAATAATGTGCTTGATGGATGACAGTAATGTTTTCTAGTGATAATTCTTACAGCTCTTTTCTGTAAAACAAAAATAGGCTTTGTAATTGTTTTACACGCTTTCCCCCAAACATCAATACAATAGATTAAGTGTGGAACAATGATTGTGTTATACAACAAATACAGAGCTTTATCATTTAATAAGTCTCTGACTTTGTACAGTACTGCAATAGATTTAGCTATTTTTATTCTTACAGAATTTATGTGTTGTTTCCATGTCAGTTTGTCATCAATGATAACACCCAAAAACTTCACCTCACTCACTCTACAAATCTCAACACCCTCAATTTTAAATGGAACATCAACAGTTTTCTTTTTATTACTGAATATCATGTAATTAGTTTTATCTAGATTTAATGATAATTTATTAAGTTTAAACGAAGTTTGTATTTTGACAAATTCTGTTTTCATCAACTCCAACATCTGTTCTATATCTTTACCCAAACAAAAATATAGATAAATACAACACTTTATCAAATTTGTCTTATTTTTTTCAAATATTCATCATGCGTAGGAGTGATTTAGAAGAGTTTTTGATTTGTCATTTTGTTGTAATGAACACTTATTTATAAAACTAATGTCCAGTGAATCGATCGATCACGTGAATCTTGTTCGGTCTCGATCTCGGTCTTTTCTCACCGTTGACGGTGCAGTTTTGTGCCCACACCACCTCGCCGTCAGGCAGCGCCGTCTGGTTTGGTGGGAAATTAAGGTTGATGGTGAACGTTGATCTGGCTCCTGTCAGAGTGGGCGCATCATTCGTAAGGTCAAAGGTCACCTCACCTCCTGGAAAACATAAACACGACTTAAGCCATTTTAAATGAACTGGCAGAAGCAGCGTGATTTTTAACGCAAAGAAGCAAACGAGTCTCACCAAACCAACAGTTTCTGAACGTTGGGTCTCCGTCCTGCCAAACCGGATACATCCGAGGGTTCCACTGTCGGTAGTGTGTGAACTGACTTCTCTGTCCTGCAGAAAAAGGTATAAAGTTCAGGACAAAAAAATAATAATGGAGCAACCACAGTAGAAACTGCTGGGAAACGCAGGTTTTATCTGTGAATGACTGAGAAACTGGTTGGATTCAAAGTTTTTCACATTATAAACGTGAAAGTTGATGAGAGTAAAGGGTGTGAAGGTTCTTGGCGGTGGGAGTAACACAGACCAAAAATCCCCCACAATCCTTTTCATGTGACTCTCAGCTGAGCACCAGTAACCCCAGTGTGAGGCGCGAGGGCTCCCAGACTCAGCTACAACCGAATCTGCTCCAAAAAAATCCAACATTTTTACATAAATACACTCACTTTAACACGATTAATGACTTTTATAGTTCTTCTTGTCACCGTTTGGAGCTATTAGTCATACATCACATAACAAATTTAAATCAAAATAATTAAAAAAATTGTTTTTATTGACGTAAAATCAGATTGTCGAGGTGTGTTTCCATTCTTTTTGCTCTCAGACAAAGCGTTGAATGTGTGAGCGTGAAGCAAGCGTGCAACAACGGATCTGACTGTTTGCTGTTCGATTTGTGGTCCAAACCGTAAAAAAAAACAAAAAACTATGATATACAAACGAAACACAATGTTGTGTTAGTTTATATTACTTGTGTTTATCTTAAGTACTGTAATCTACATTCCTGGTTTTAATCTATCCTGATGCAAAGACACAGAGAAAATTAAAGGAAATTGTTAAAAAAATTCGGCATTTCGTAATAAAATCTTGTGAAAACAAAACCAAACAAAAAAAATAAAACACTTTATGAACATCAGTGATTTGAGATAGACAAAAACAGAAAAATACTTATTTAAATTTAAGAAATGTCATTATGTAATTATATTTCCCCTTTTAGCCGTTAATTGCAGATAAACCCCAACAACTTTTGTTTTGTCCTGCGATTCACTCGTTGAACAGTTGATATGAGTGTTTATTTGTTTGTTTGTTAGTTTTTAAATTCAGATCTGCTTACCTAATGCCACCACTGACGTGAAGGCCAAAACTAGCAGCGCCACAGACCTCATCCTGGGTTCAGTTCTGTTTCCCCTCTGAGTCCAGATCTGTCCTGAACAAACCTCCAACCAGACCTCGGTCTTTTTTAAATACTCCTGGACCTGAATTACCATAAAATATGTTCAGGCCTCTGACATCACATGGGAGTCTGCAGACCGGGACCTCCCCTCGCTTTTGTCTGTTTTAGTCAGAACTTCACTGTTGTTGCCCCCCACCATGAAAAATGAATGATAACGTGAGCGCTTGTTGTCTGTCTGTTAGCAAAATATTTTAATAAATACTGAAATGATTTCAATGAAACATTCATAAAATATTCACTGAAAGAACATAGGGGTGCAGGAAAAAAATCTATATTTTTTTTAAAGAATCTGGATGATTCAGAATCGATTCTAAAAGCCCCAAAATCGATATTTTTTTTTTACATTAAAACCCAAAAGATAAATAAAATAAAACCATATCTCATATGAAAGAATAAATAAAATGAAAGGTGGCAGAAAGAAGAAGAAATCTTATTTTATCTGCCCCTTTTTTCAAAAACAAAACAAGTTCAAACAATCAATTCATATAATAATCTTCTATAAGTAACAGAGCAAAAAGAATAACTTTTCACAATCTACAAATATCTAGAACATTAAATAATAATAATATAATAAACTTTATTTGTATAGCACCTTCCTACAATGCCTTGCATTGACCAAGGTGCTTAACAGGGTAAAAAAAAAAAAATGTATAAACTGGTACAATAAATCAGTGAAAATAGAATAAATGCAACAGCAATAGAAGGAGGCAATGTAAACAAAAAAGCTACATACTAAAATACCAAAAGTAATAAAAGTTACACACTGAAAGCTTTTTTGAACAAGTGGGTCTTCAGTCTGGTTTTGAACAGAGTCAGATCAGAGGTGGCACGCAGCTCAAGGGGGAGACTGTTCCAGGCTTTTGGGCCGGCAACAGAAAATGACCGGTCTCCCCATTGTTTGTACCTTGAGCGAGGCACCTCCAGCAGGTGTTGACTGGCAGATCGTAAAGCTCTGCTGGGGTGATGGACTTTCAAAAGTTCTGAGATGTACAGAGGTGCAAGTCCATTCAGAGCTTTGAAAACAAACAGCAGCAGCTTGAACTGTATCCTGAACTGAACCGGGAGCCAGTGTAGAGAGGACAGGACAGGAGTGATGTGTTCATATTTTCGTGTGTTGGTCAAAAAGCGCGCGGCAGAGTTCTGTACAAGCTGTAAACGGGAGATGGAGGATTGATTAATACCAACATACAAAGCATTACAATAATCAAGTCTGGAGGTCACAAAGGCATGGATGGCCTTCTCTAGATCACCATTAAACACTTACCGGTAACTAAAAGTTTTAGTATTTTGTTTTAGTGTTTTAGTATTTTGTTAACAATTTCAAAACAACAATTTAGTTTTGATCATTTTTTTTAAACATAATCACAGAGTTTACATCTTTAACATCATTTCCCAAACCGTTCCACAATTCAACTCCCTGTATTGAAATACTGTAAGCCGTCCTTTTAAACTAGTCCTATACATGTACCTTGGCTTTGCAAAAATTTCAGTTCCCTTTAGACCAGGGGTCTGCAACCTATGGCTCTGGAGCCACATGCGGCTCTTTGGTCCCTCTGCAGCGGCTCTTTCAAGCTTTGACCAAAACTGAATTGGTTGTTATACAAACAACAAAAAACTACTAGTTTTAGCAGTTTTTACGTCGTTTTATTTGCAAATATGTGGATGTTGGGACAAGTACAAAGAGTAAAACTTTAACTTTATGCTTTATTTCTATACTTAGTTCATTTTTACACAATTACAAAAAAATACCTAGATTTGTATATCCAATAATTCTCATTCGGGTCATCTGGACAACGTTTCTATAAAAAATAAACTGTCCAGATGACCCGACTGAGAATTATTGGATTTGGTACCTGGATTATTGCGCATGAACTTTCTTGCCTAGATTTGTATAGTTCATAGTTTTTATTAATTAACAAACTATCTCTTTAAAATAATATTTTTTTTGCCATTTGTTTTAAATTGTAAAATAGAAATTATTAGTTATTTTATTTTGATAATGTCACTCCTAGTGGCCACAAAAGCCCCTTCCAACAAACCTAAAGTGGCCCATGGGTCTCCAGTAGCATGTTGTGGCTCTGGACACTTATAATTTAGTGAATGAAGGCGTAAAATGGCTCTTTTGGTTGTAAAGGTTGCAGACCCCTGCTTTAGACTGTAGCAGCTTTCTCTCTTAACAAAATATATTTGAACATTTGAAGGTAGTGTATTCTACGGATATGAGCTCTATACATTACTAACAAAATATTATAGTCCACCAAATCATAAAACTTCAGTACTTTGAGTTGTTTAAATAATTTTTATGCATTCCTGTATTATTTGTTCCTATTTTTGGTATAAATATCAAACGATGCAAAAAATTTGATACAATAAGGAACCTAAAATAATTGTTTTAAATAAATGTTCTATTTGTTTACATTGTTGTTTAATGTTTTCAGTTTAAAATTATTGTTTTAAATAAATGTTCCATTTGTTTACATTGTTGTTTATTCTTTTCAGCTTGTCAGTTACAAAACTGAAACTAAATTTATGACCATTTTAATAGAAAAATCGTTTCTGAATCAAAAATCGATTTTACATTGAATCGTGACACCAAAAATCGGAATCGAATCGATTCTCCAGACACTGAGAGATTTGCACTGTACAACTGGTTACATTTTGGAGTTGGCTCAGTTCAAGATGGCCTCCACAGCTATGCAAACTTCACAAATGAGACGGCTGCTCAACGCATATTCTGAGCACTTGCTGATCACATGAGATCTGGTTTTATAAGTTTACTATTAACTGCATTTGTCTGTTAGCAGAATACCTCATAAAGCACTAGATGGATTTTAATGAAACTCTCTGATGTGATCCATAGATGCACATCTACAAATGACATCAACCCATACCTAAATGGCCTCCACAGCTATTGACTTTATCAAACACAAAAATAAAAAGCTATACGGATCTATGATCTTTAAATATCTCATCAGATCGTCGCGGGAGCTGTTTATTTTTACTTGTTAGACGTTCAAAACCAAATATTGGCACTTTTTGTTTGTTCTAATTTTGAATTTATTTTAATTACGAGTTATTTGGAAACTAGTGCTCAGACTACGGAATGGTAATTTCACAGAAAAGAAAAGCTGCATAAAGAACCTGACAATTCTTCAAAATGAAATCTTGGGAGCGGAAAGCCTCGAGAACAGATCTGGAAACACAGCAAATAGTTTCAGTCAGTAAAAATATGTGTGCGACGTGGTGAACAAAGCACAAGTGAATGTGAAGTCTGACCTTACAGCATGGATGTCACAAGATGAGAGTGTGGGCGCTCGTTCAAAAGCATCTTTTCATTTCCTCGCACGTTGCTCCACATCGTGCGGACCACCTTAGGCTGCTGCAGCTCACAGTCTGTAGTTTTCAGTGATGAAGGGTCAAACGAATGCTCGTTCATTCAACCTTTATTTCTGCAGGTTAGTCTCATTGAGTCACGAGGACTCATTTACAAGAGAGACCTGATTTAGACAGATATAAAACATAAAAAGCAATTAAAATAAAATCAAATAAGTTATAAACACAGTCAACTCAAGATGTAAAACAAGGTAAAATACTAAAAGAACATGTTTGCTTTGATATTTCTATTAACATTTTTAAAAAATCCCTTAAAGAGATCGAGGTGGACAGCTTCAGGTCTTTTTGTAAGGTGTTCCAGTAAAAAAAGGCCTTTTTGCCAAGTTCAGTCCGCACTGAGGGGACGCTGCAGGTAATGATGTCCTGAGAGCGCACGCCATAACTGCACTGACGACGTGACATGTGGGAGGAGCTATACGAAGGCAGCAGACCAAGGAGCGATTTATAGATGAAAATGAACTCATGGAGGAAGAAAAGAACCGATGGTGAAAAAGTATAACATTAAGAAAAATGGGCAAACACACAGGTGACAGTGGAAAGGAAAACCATCCTTTTAACAGGAAGAGACCTCCAGCAGAGCCGGGCTCAGGATGAGCGGCCATCTGCCTCCTCTGGGGGAACGAGAGGACAGCAAAGCAATAAAGACATAGCCAGTTCAGGTGTACTCTCTATGGAGAACCAAAAAGGCGTTCAATACAAGATCAATTGGACTTTATTTGCGTCTATGGATCACATTCATATATTTCTCTATGGAGAACCAACTACAACAACGCCAATAAATATATAAAAGGTTTGGCAGAAAAATCAAAACCACTAATATAAAAATAAATCAATATTAAACTGTAAATAAATGTAAAAAAATAATTAAGCAAACTTGTTCTGGCATGTTCAGGTGGCACCTAAAGGAAGAGTTTCAAAGCAGGGGTCTGAAACCAAAAATCAAATGGTTAGCTATTTTTCACCTTCGTTCACTACTTTAAACATGTCCGGAGCCGCAACAACCTGCTACAACTGTGCTCATCAACTGGTGGCCCATGAGCCACTTTAGGTTTGCTGGAGGGGCCTTTTGTGGCCAGTAGAAACAACCTTATAAAGCAATTTTTTTTTAAACATTTTAACATTTATTAAAGTAAAAGGCCAGATTCTTGTAAAGAAGGGGGGGAAATCTTTTTACATTTTTTTTTTATTAAAAAAATCTATAAACTGTGCAGACAGTTGTTCATATAAAGAAATAAATCCTAAAGTTAAAGTATGTTTTACTCTGTGTACTCGCTCCAGTGTTCACATATTTCCAAAAGAAATGACAGCAAAATTGTTTTAACTAATCCTTTTGTTTTGTTGTTGTTTGTATAACAACCAATAAAATTCAGTTTTATGTTAGTTTTGGCCAAAGCTTGAAGAGCCGCATGTGGCTCCAGAGCCGCAGGTTGCAGACCCCTGTTTTAATAATAATAATAATAATGAATCCAATTTATAACGCACTTTTCATTAATGAAAATCTCAAAGTGCTACAAGGAGCAACAGAATTAAATGACAATAAAACAAATAATAAAACAATTAAAATCAATAACAATATCAGCTAAGATCAAAAGTAGAATCATGAGGAGGTAGAGTATGCTTGGTCGAAAAGAAAGGTCTTCAAGCCGCTCTTAAAGTCAACCACAGACTGTGGGGCTCTTAGACAGTCAGGAAGAGAGTTCCACAGGCGGGGGGCAGCCACACTGAAAGCCCGGTCTCCCATGGTCCTTAATTTGGTTCTCGGAATGTGAAGGAGATTGCTGTTCTGTGACCGCAGCGAACGGGTGGATGAGTATGGAATAAGAATATCCTTCAGATAATCTGGTGAAGTTCCGTGTAAGCATTGATGTGTAATGAGAGCAGTTTTGTACTGAATTCTGTAGGCGACAGGAAGCCAATGAAGGTTATGGAGAATGGGCGTAATATGTTCAAATTTACGAACTCTCAACAAGATCCTTGCTGCACTGTTTTGAATATATTGAAGTTTCTGAAGGTTTTTGCCAGGGATTCCAATAAACAGGGAGTTGCAGTAGTCGAGCCTGGAGGAGACAAAAGCATGGACGAGCTTCTCAGCATCGGAAAAAGTTAGGGATGGGCGAAGTCTGGAGATGTTTCGAAGATGGAAGAAGCAAGTTTTAAACAGAAGCTTAATGTGATTTTCAAATGTAAGATTGGAGTCCATTTTTATTCCAAGATTAGTAACAGAGGTGGAGAGGGGGATGTCTTGTCCAGAAAAGGAAAGTCTTGTTATAGGAGATGTTTGTACCTGGTGAGGGGTGCCAATCAGTATGGCCTCAGTCTTGGAGCAGTTTAATTGAAGAAAGTTCTGATTCATCCATGCCCTAATTGCCTCCAGGCAGGCAGAGAGGGCAGTGAGTGAAGATGGAGATGACAAGGGGGAAGATGAGGATGCTCCAGTCCTGATGTAAAGCTGTGTATCGTCGGCATAACAGTGAAAAGAAATGTTGAACTGATTAATAATTTGACCTAAAGGCAGCATGTTTTAGACCAACATATGCTTCCAAATGACATCTTTGTCAGCAAAGACTTGGAATATTTCAACGAGACAATGCAGAAACACATGCTGCATCCATTACAGCAACGTGGCTTTAGAAGAGTCCAGGTGCTGAACTGACCTCCCTGCAGTCCAGACTTCTCACCAGTTGAAAACATTTGATGCATCCTCCACCCCCACACTTTTTACCCACTTTACCACTCCAGGTCACGGGGGAGCCCATGACTCTATCTTCAGTGATCCTTACGAAACAAACAAAAATAAACACTCAGCAAAGGAGACTGATGAACAGCTGAAATCCTCCATTAGACAAGAACAGGACACGATTCCCCTCCAGAACCTCCAGCTGCTCTCCGCAGCTCCTACGGATGCTCCACAGCAGCAAACATGACTCTGTCTCAACACTTTGAGGCGTTGCTGCCATAAATTCAACATAACATTATGTTTAAATTCTTAGTTTCACCATTTGACATGTTCACCATGCTCCATGTGAATAACACATGGAGTCTTGAAAATAACATTATTAAATGGTTTAATTGTAAAATTATGGTCTAATGGTTAAATGGTTTTAAATATATATATATATATATATATATGTGTGTGTGCGTGTGTACAGTGGACCTAAACGCATTGGCATAGTTTGTGCTAAAACACAGACATACGAAAAGACCCAATCTAGATCGTCGAACTGCGGTACGTGTCGATGGGTGGACTGAGCGATGCGTTCAAACGTGGACTCGCCGATTATCTCTAGACGTACCTGAACGGAGATACCTGAACGTGGGGACGATAGTTGCTCGAACTTTTTACCGTACCCAACCACACCGAAGAGGTACGACGACGAAACGTATTGTGCGAAAGGAACTTTCTGTACGGAGCCCAGACGTTGTCAACCGAAACAGGAGAAATATCTTTCGACTCGTTTTCCGAGTTTATCCTATACAGGCTTCGTCTCGGACGGCGTCTTGTCTCTCACGACGACAAAAAAAAAGATCTTCGAGTTCAACACTTCTTCCATCTGAACCTGACCGAATTGCTTTGACGTAACACGGATCTCAACTGGTGTTGTAGATACGTGTTGTTCTCGATAATTGCGTACACGTGCCTTCGTGTAACATTTTCGGCCAACCTTAACGTTCACGATATCGGCAAGATGCAGAACGATTACAAGCTCTGGTACGAAGTACGTGTGTTCGACAATGGAGATTGTACGACACGCAAAGGAGCGGCTGGTTGCAGCGAGGTCCTTACTGCACTGAATGAGCTACACACGGATGTACACTTCCACCGAGCTTACTACGAAATGGAAAAAGATGCAGTGTGGTATTATAACGAGGTCGTGTCAAAGTTTTACGTGGCCGCGAATGAGTTTAGACCTGTGTGGAACGTAACGCCTCAGTGTGTATTATGTTTTACGGTGTCCGTTGATAGCGAGCACGTTTTCACAGGGGATGTATTTTATACGCTTGCGTGCCCGCACAGAATAACAAATGTCTTGGCTGAAGAATGTTACAATATAACACACCTATGGACAGCGTTGTTGGAACCACTCGCTTACATACAAAAACTGTGCGGAAAGAGAAGTGTACGATAGCACGTGTGGAAGGGTACATTTTGTTATCAGCGAGACATGTTGCGTGTGTATGTGATAATAACCTGTGTCGAAGAATAAACATAATGGAACACATTATTAAAATTTGTACATTTGTTATATTGAGTCGTGTGTAATCATAGGAAATCTTGTGTTGACGCATATAAGAACGGGGTCTTGTGTACGAGCCGATATGGTGCATTGCATACAGTATATGGTTCATTGGGTACATTTTGTTATCAGCGAGACATGTTGCGTGTGTATGTGATAATAACCTGTGTCGAATAATAAACATAATGGAACACATTATTAAAATTTGTACATTTGTTATATTGAGTCGTGTGTAATCATAGGAAATCTTGTGTTGACGCATATAAGAACGGGGTCTTGTGTACGAGCCGATATGGTGCATTGCATACAGTATATGGTTCATTGCATACAGTATATGATACATTGCGTACAAGGTGCGCTCGAATGGATAACGCACAACCGAAGTGTTCCATTACATCCTCGTTTCCATGTATAGAAAGGTACCTTTTGTCATCGTAAAGCAGCATCGAAACATGTTGTGTATGTGATAACATCCTATGTCGAACAATAAACATAATAAAACACATCATTACAATTTGTTCATTTGTTATATTGAGTCATGTCTATTCGTGAGGAAATGTTGTGTTAACACATAGAACAACGGTGTAAAGCGGTGATATAACGGTGTAAAGCGGTGAACGGGATCGTGTGTACGAGCCGATACATTGCGTGCAGGATACGTTCGAATGGGTAACGCACGTGGTCTGGAAACGTTAGATTTGTAGACCCGGCGAAACGTGTATAGGGTATTAGACTTCATAAGTGTAGTCTGGGCTTGATAATTACAATTCCTTAGCGTGCGTGTTACGCGTCCTCAGCGAACAGGTAAGAGACACATTTTACCAGTCGCGTCAACGTATAAGGACTGTAGCATGTCACGCCAACTGTAATAGAACGTAGGTCTGTAGCTTCCCACCGCGCCTTGAAAATTGACTACGTACTCCGGTCGATCGTCCACCCTTACGTAGGGTACGCCTACGTCTGCGCTGAGCTTCACGTTAAAGTAGTATACGGGTCCCGTCGGGTGCGGCTCCAAGTACACTTTATCGGGATCCAACAGTTTACGTATGGTCGCAGACTGGTTGAACAAAATGCACACGATACAGGAAGCCGGCGTAGGGCGCGGTGACTCGTCGTCGCGCGCCATATGCCTAGATTTGATGAACTCCGCGTACGTTTCTGGAACCAGTAGCGAATTAAGCGGTACGGGCGCGTCTCGTCCAGCGAGCAACGTGCCTCTACACGCGCCGCCGTTAACGCACGGCGGTACGTCCGGGTCATTGAGCATAGCCAACAGAGTGTCTCTGTTGTACACGTGCCTTGCTAAAGCTCTGCCTGGTATTACGCGTTCTGCCAACGAAGCGACGAGAGGACGAGGGTTCTTGCCCAATATTTCCAAGATCGCTACGGCCGGTGTGCAGCCTACGCACATGGGGTCGCGCTTCTCTTCTGTACAGGGACACGGCGTTCGTACGAAACATTCGCCGAAAACGAACTCGGCGTCTTCTCTCGAGATATGTCTCGTGTTGGCGATTTTGTCCACGACCCTTCGTCTAAGCTCGGCTTTGAAAGATTCTCTAGCGTCGTGCGATTCGCCGTCGTCGTTTCCGCGATCTCCTCCGATGACCGCTGTCTCGCTAGGAACCCACAGATAACGCACCTCCTCGTGGGTCCCGCGGTCGACGTTATTAGAACACGCCGAGCAACGTTCGGCGTAGTTCTCGAGACAGCCAGTGCACATCCACGCGCAACATCGTTTTACGCTCGTTCCGCAAAAAACAGCGCACACGGAGCACACGAAAGACGTCAACGTAGAGCACGTGCTGTGGTGAGGCTCCGCCGTGTACCACAGTGGGTTGTTCGCGAAGCAAGTGAGACACACTCTCACGTTGCACGGACACCGTAGCTTAACACCGGACCGGTTAGGATCTTTGCTGCTCTTCACCAACGTCACGGTGCACACCAGACAGGTATCTCCTTGCTTGTCACGTTTCCTGCGTTTACACACGTCGTTCTCTTTGTACGATATAGTAGACACTCGTCTGTACAAATTAGTCACTCTTCGCACCGAATTAATCAACACGTCTTCGTGTTTTCTCTCGCAATCGTCTAACAGACCATCAGGAACCTGGACCATGGAGACCTCCGGCAACGGCGGCGGACACTTGTGCTGTTCCATATTCAAAGCGCTGTCTCTAGATCCCGTGCCTGTGATAGCCGGCAAACTGTACGTGCCCGGAGCAGAAGGACTGACCGTCGCCGAGGCGTCTAGCACAGGTCCCGTGTGTTCAACGCACCGGTTCAGCTTCTCCGGGCTGATTCGGCTCTTGCTCGCTAAAGATCGTCCGAGACGAAAATCGAGCGTGCGGCCGTGCAAGCGCTCGGCGACGGTGGAGAGTAGCGCCAAAGTCGACGCGCTCGTGGATAAGGGCGAAGCTAGTGTAGCAGCGCGTCAGAACAAGCAAAACTTTATTATCGACACGTCCGTACTATGGGCGTACGAACTGAATCACGTCGTCACCGCTTACAAATGGATCTGGGAGAATCGCACGCGGCGATACGCCATGTGTTGCGACGCGGTGCTGGTGTACCAACTGCTCAAGTCGCGCTCGCTACCTCCTGGACTGTACGTGTACGACAAGGCTATCTCGCACAGACCTGTGGTCGTAGTCGATCAGTTCAACTTCGTCGTACGCAACACGGATAACGTCGCCGAGCTTCCCGAGAATATTACTATAGAGCTATTTCCCGGGACCTCGAATTACAGCGCCGTGTACGTAGTGTCGCGGAGGCTCGTGCTCGAAAGCGGCAACGCGATCGGGGTCGAGTACAGCAACAGATTCTTCAGCGAACTCGCTGCCTTGGACATGGTCGACTACAGGTCGCTCGGTAAAGGCGTCGTCGCCTGCAAGTATCACGGCGTAGCTATTCGCAACAACAAGATGTACGCGTTGGACCTGCGGTGGAACGCGTTGGATACGAAATCCAGTTGCCTCGCCGCGATACCCAGACTCAAAGGTACCAAGGCGATAGTGTGGTCTAACCACGTGAAAAACGTACAAGAAACTGAGATCGACGTGCTAGCGTGGATATGCGGGATGTCGCGCGAGTTGCCCAGGGACGTGCACGTTGTCGATTACAGTAACGAAAAAATGGGGATTCGTTATATCACGTTGGACATGAGCGCCTATCCGAGCACGTTACCGAACGCTCCGCGTAGCGGCGCGTCTGCATTCATGCCCGTTTACTTTTCTGGCGACAAAAGACTTGCTACGGCCGCTATCGGAACCATGCCCAAGAACACGCGTCGCATCGGTACTCCTTTCGAAGAAGAGGACAGGGGATGGTACGTCATGCCAACTTTAGCTCAGTATAACCCTACGCCGTTTAGCTGGGGTGTCGCGAGCGAATCTCATTGTCCCTATTCGCAAGACGACCACGACAAACTCGTACTGTGGACGAGCGTTGCTCGCGGAGGGGCGTGCGAAGAGTTGGCGGTTCAGTACACGCTGTGTTATCACGCGTACAAACAAGAATACGTCATGTTGATAGTACACACCGTAGCCGAGAGAGACAACAGGCTCTCGATGTTTCAGTTGTAGTTTCGAGTTTTACGACGAAGCTGTGTGTAACGCATGAAATAAGCTACTTACGTTATAAGACCCTGTCCTTAACCCTGATTTTTCTTTCCCTCCCCTCCATAGGATGGCTGGTGTTACACGCGGAGTTGTAACATGGCGGAAGATCGCAAGAGCCCTGTACAACGGAGCACTGGACAACTGCGTTATTTCATTCAAAACTATCGCGCAAATCCTCGCTCATTTGGAAGCGTACAACAACGCGTTCGACATCGACGTGAAGCGCACGCCACGCGAGCTTCACTGGCGACGTTACTCCAACCAAACGATCCTTCCGATCTATGTACACCTTTTGTTTAAAAACCTCGAGTGTGATCGTTGTATATTATGTAACAACGTCTCTCTCGTCCTCAACGCGCAAAGAGAATTCGAATATCGCAACGATATCGTGTACTCCGAGGCGCACAGCGACGACGAACCGCAGAATGCGACTTTGCGTCGTCTTGAACATTTGGCTCTGATCCACACGCCCTACTTTCTCTTGTTCTTTGTCGATCTCGCAGTGAACAAACGACACGTTCTACACATAGACAGAGCGTCGAGGCTCGAGATCGCGCAGTACACGTATAACACGTTAACGTCCGCCGAAAAGATAACGGAGTTCGACGACGACCTGGCAAAGAGATACCTAAAAACGTGGTGGAGGTATCAAGATTCGAGGAGTCGCACTCTGGTCGACACTGCCATCCCGCGATATGTAGAATGTCAACTGTCCGACCGAATCGCGTGGACTCCCGCGCACGACGGTTTCAGCGAGCGAAGATCTAAGCCGGTCTATCAGTTTTTCAAGAAGTGTAAAATACGCGAGGTGTGGGGAGACTCCGTTTTTTCTGATTTTTACGAAACACCCGTTATCGTCCTGTGCGAGGAAGGTTCGGACGCCTGCACGTATTCGTTGCGCGTGACGATACCCAAACAGCAGTGCGAAGGGTACCTGATCTCGCTATGCGCAGCGTGTGAGAACTATAGGGCACCGACGAACGAAACGTTTCGCAACGCTCACGTGTACCCGAAACTCGATTGTTTTGCGTTGGAGAGCGTCGGGCTCGACGAGACGACTGTAATATTGCACCTTGTAGTTACGTTGGAATCACGATGGCTACCGTTGGACACTTGGTTTCAAAACGTGCCTACGGTCGTATTACCGGACGTCAAATTGCCAGTAGTATCCGCTCTGTTCGGAGCGTTGAGTTCGACATACGCGGAAAACAAAAGGCCTCCCTTAGAAATGTACAAGGCGTCCTATGGAAATATACTAGACAACAATTTAACCAAGGCGTTTTTCGTACACTCTGACACGCTAGAGGTACTTTCGCTTTTACCGTACATCTCTATAGATAACGTATACCGCGAAGAATATTCCGACCATGACGACGACGACTTCCGTGCAACCTGCGCTAGCGTTCTCATGCGATTGTACGGCGGAGTCGACCACGTATCGGACGAACACGCTATTTCGTGGACCAAAGCGGAACTGTGCGCACATGGGTTTTCCCACAGCGCTACGTGTGCGACGATCGAAGACGACCGTGTGACGTACGGTCGTAGAACTTTGAC
>JBBPBX010015514.1:0-12239 GCA_038048925.1 Garcialebias charrua | reverse complement strand
AACAAAGTCTTCTATCGTCAGGAAATGTGTGTATATGAGCTGTGTAAATAATGATGAATCCCACCTGTTCTATTCACCTGCTCGTGCACGCGGGAGGTTATTTACATAATTCCCACCCCTCAAAACACCATATAAGGATATAGTTTCCTGCCACCGCGAGCAGGAAGTGTCCATTCATTCCGGCTTTTATGCGTCAGAAAACACACAAACGCGTTTGGCGAATTAAAATTGACTCGCCTTTGATCATAGTGTCAGCCCCGGATCTGAGCGCAGACCCACACAGAATACAGATGACATCAGTGAGCGCCCACAGTCAACAGGCAGTTTATATTAAAAATGACATGAAGCAACTTTCGCCTTTCTTCTCCCCTGTCTCTGCAGCAGCGCTGTGTGTGTGTGTGTGTGTGTGTGTGTGTGTGTCCGACAGAGGCGCGTGGCGCGTTGCGTGGCACACCGGGTGGTCGACATGAGTGGGGGCGCGTTGCGTGGCACACCGGGTGGTCGACATGAGTGGGGGCGCGTTGCGTGGCACACCGGGTGGTCGACATGAGTGGGGCGGGGGCCCGCGCGGGTCGCGCAAGGTGGTGGACGTGGGGGGGGGGGTGTTGAAGCCGCTTTAATTAAACCAATATGTGTGGTTGCATTTAATTGTTTTTAAACTCGAAATATTTTCTAAATAACGAAATATAAAGTTATTAGTGGAGAAAAGGCAGTCTGGATGACAGCAGACTGACGCTCCTAAAATATACGACAGGTCTGGACCACACGTAAATTTCTGTTCGTATCTGAAAAAAATCCTAGGATACGAAAACATTGTTGGATGCCACAAATGATCCTAAATCACTCGTACGAACAGTATAAGCACAAATCTGTGCGTACGAACGGTTCGTGCATGAGGCCCATTCACTCAAAAAGCTTTATTTTCCACAATCGTTCCTCCCACTCGTTGAGTTCTCTTGTGTAACACAGTAAAAAAAATCTAAACAGTGTGAGGTGCTCCTCTGGGTTCAGGCTTTTAATTCTGTGTTAAACAACAGCTCCCTCTGCTGGCCGAGTCATGGCAACACCACACATCAATCTCATAAGGAACACTTTCAACACACACACATCTGAGTCGACACAAACATTTATCAGACTATTAAAAATTCCTAATTTGAAACTAATTGAGATCTCTTCCCCCCTAAATTAATGATTCACCTTAAAAATTTAAAGAAATGCGACGCAAAGTATTTTAAAACAAATTAAACATAAGCCCTAAGTGGCATCAATGTGCTTCCGTATTTATGCAACCCTCTTCGGTTGCTTCCTCTCTTTTTTCTTTTTCTACAGACCTCTTTGGGCACCGCCCAGTGCGATTCCACTGTGCTGATCCGCAAGTTCAGCGCAAGGCACACTGGGAGCTGTAGTTTTCACCTCAGCGTGAACTTCCGGCGACCTCAACGTCGCTCAGACTTCGGCTGCGTCCGACCCAAGAAACAAGCGGCGGTTGTTTTTTCTCCCCATGCGCGGTCATGGAACAAGTCGAACAACCTCTTCCAGCTACTCAAAGAATCGGACGCCCCGGAAACGCTTTTCTAAACTAGACAGTGAAACAAGTCTTCGTGACTCCCCCTCCTCACGCGGACGAACGAATCCACCCCACGTGACCCACGACCGGCTGCTCACGGCCTAAATAGAAAGCGTGTATTCCCCAAAAGTAAGTAATTTGAACCTCAGCGTTCGATCACCTCGTCGTGAACTTTAATCAGATGTGTGCGCGCGCCACACACTCTCCTCGGCCGCTCTCGGACGGAGGAGGGGTCGTAACCCACTGCTCCCGAACCGAGCCGAACCGGCCCCCCTTGTCTGCTTAAACTGAAAACGTATCTGTGAACCACTTTTAACCAACCAAATTATTTATTTAACTTAACCAAGAGTCCTTATCCGATAGACTCCCGTGTGCTTTAGTGCAGTAAATTTGGATATTAGGCCAAATTGTTGTTTTGAGTATTTCACGGTGTCAACTTACCTATTTGCTTTTTGGGCCCACTGCACTCAGTCCACGGAGTTCTGCTCGGCTATTCACAGGTCACCTGGGTCAGATCACGTCGGCTGGTCACCAGAACTGAAGGGAATTTCAGTTTGGGTGTTCAAATGAGCCAGGCGTCTCTTGAAGCAAATCAGATTTATTGAAAAAGATACAGGTTAACAGATTAAGCAGACAATCAATTGATCAATATGCATACGATCGGATGATTCGTTGAACCGACCTTTTCGCTCGAAGTCGCCCAAGGAATGTCAGTTTGCTGCTCTGCTTGTGAGATATCATAAAATGTTTTGAGCTCCTTATTGGTCAGGGAGCTGCTATCAGTAGTTGCTAAGGCAACTGAGATTTATAGTGCCCAAGGTCTCTGGAATGACCTGCATCAGATTGTGTGTGCCTCTTTGTTTGAGCATAAGTTTTAGAAGAGTTTAGATTCAAACTAGTTTCCTTCGACATTTATGTTTTACCTGTGGCACCTTTTGTGTCATGAAGTGGCACATTCTGTGTCATGAACTAAGTGTGTTGCATAAACTAAGTAGTTACGTCAGGGATAGGGACCTACGTGTGTGACTTAGGTCGATTTTGCCGTACCTCGCGGACCAAAAACACATGCCTATCGTAGGTCCGCGTTTCTGACATAGGTCGCGGTTATACCGCTAACGGAGCGCCGCACACATAAACAAGCAGACATACTAAGGCCATAAACACGCACAGAACTGCACAATAAATAAAAAATATAATGTCTTACTTTGAGCCGGTGGCCCCGACTGCCAGGCGGACATTTGCGGCGAGCTCCCGGCCGCAGATGGATCCTCCGCGGCATGTCGGCTCGGTGTCTTCGCCTGTGTTAGCTGCTTTGTTAGCTGCTGTCGTTAGCATGTCGGGCGGCGTTGTGGCCGCCGATCGCGGGGCGATCCGCGGCTGCTCCTCCGGACCTGAGACGTCCACAGAGTTGACCGAGTGTTTCCAGCTCATTTATCCGTATGAGGCAACCCTGATCGGGCACACGGAGCCAGCTGACAGTAGCCTCCGGAGCTCCATTGACCGCAGTACAGTTGTAAAATGGCAACCGGAAGTGGCGAGCGGAAACCGGAAGTTGCGTAAATACGATTAATTTCTTATCAAAACGTAAAATTAATAATTATACTTTATTTATAAAGCCATTTAAAACAACCACAGCTGCAACAAAGTGCTATACACATGAAATTAATAACTTTTAAACACAAAAAAAAAAAAATAATAATAATTTTTTTTTTTTTTATCATATTTTTATTAAATATGATAAAATCGTAAGTCTGAGTTGCCGTAGGTCGCAGGTGTCGTACCTCGAGGGTTACCTGGAAACCCTCGAGTTACGACACCTGCGACCTACGGCAACTCAGACTTACGACAGGCCTCTTTGAAAGAATGCCGTCGACATACGACCGAAAAAACGGACTTACGTCAGAGTTACATTAGAAGTATGTAATCGAGTTACGGCAAAAAAAATGCGTCATTACGGCAAGCGGCAAGGTGGGGGAGGGGTACAGTGCCTTGAGTGTTCATGGTTGATTCATGGTTGAGCACTGGCTAAGCAGTTCCATCTGATCCAGGTTTGAACTTGAGAAAAACATCAGTGTCTACCTACACTTCAGTCAAAGTAAGGACATTTTGTTTCCTTGTTTCCTTTTTCTGCTGCTTCTAGCTTTTTTAGAGTTCATGGACTTTTTCATGCACATGGACTGCACACAAACACAAACACCACATGGACTGCACTGGTTTCAAAAACATGATGGTTGCAACATGTTTCTGATGATTCGGCTGATTTGGTGCATGATTGGTGCATGGGAGTTCCTTATGATTTGCTGCATTTTGATGTTAACAGCTGCTGCTCAAAGAGAAGTGTTCATGTTTCATGGTTGAACTCATTTGCAGATTATGGCTGAGAACTGTTCAGGAAGAGATTTGTATTTTGTATGCTTTGTCTGTGCTGAAAAAAAACATTACTGTACAGTACTTTACCTGTACAGTACATGCTGTACTGGTTTTGTGTGTTTATGGATGAATGTGTGGTATAATGTGTTATCTAAGTGTTTGTAAATAAAGTTCTGTGCATGTTTATGGCACAGGATGTCCGCTTGTTCATTCTCATGCCGTTAAATGTGTGTGCGGCGCTCCGTTAGCGGTATAGCCTCGACCTACGTCAGAAATGCGGACCTACGACAGGCACGTGTTTTTGGTCCGCGAGATACGACAGAATCGACCTAAGTCACACCCGTAGGTCCGGATCCCTGACGTAACTCGAGGGTTCCCTGTATCTGTGTTTATACTAAAGATGTACCTGTTATTTCAGTCAGATCCTGTGTCTGCTTTGCCCTTCCTCCCTGTGGGGGGAAGGGCAGATGTCGGCCTCAGAGTTGCTTCGAGCTGCAGGTCTGCTCAAACTGCACACCGGTAAGATTAAAGTTTGCACAGTGCATTTAAGCATCTAAACATGATTGTATTAAAACCTTTGATTACCTGAAACACATTTGTGAACCTTTGATTACATGAAACATAGTTGTGAACCTTTGATTACTTGAAATATAGTTATGTATGAATATACCTTTGTGATTACATGAAATATAGTTATGAATGAATATACGTTTACTCATGATACGTATATAATGGTGCTTTCTACTTCACCACCCATTCCACAATGCACCAGACCCCTTTGGCCCCTCCCACAGGTGGTGAGCCTATGGGAAGGGGGACCCACGTCTCCTCTTCGGGCTGTGCCCGGCCGAGCTCCATGGGTGAAAGCCCGGCCACCAGGCGCTCGCCAACGTGCCCCTCCTCCGGGCCTGGCTCCAGAGTGGGGCCCCGGTGACCCGCGTCCGGGCGAGGGAACATTGTTTCCATTTATATTACTCATCATAAGGGGTCTTGTGGGCTGCGCTTTGTCTCGTCCCTCACCTCGTGGTTTAGTATCGCTTTATTACAAATATATATCCGTTAATAGCTGTCGCCAGCACTACGTGACTGTCATAAAACAAAGCAAAAAAATAACGATAAGTAACTCAAACTCACCTAAAACAGGAATAACAATCGTGAACAGTGCGCAAACCGACAACTTCTTCAGGAACCCTATCCCAAAATGCATTGCGGTCTCAGAAAATTCTGGATGGGTGGAGATGAGTCTAGTTCGATCTGGTCAGAGCCAAGTAGCATAGTTGCCAAGTCTGCTTATTATAAGCGACTTTGGGCTCATAACTACAATTTATTGGGCTTGTTTTGAAAGCTAAGTAGCTTGTTTGGGCTTGTTATTCTTTGTTCTTTGTCAAGAGTGACCACGATAAAATGAGCTCCAATAAGTGGGGGAAATATGGGGGAAATATAATAAAGAATGGGAGAACGAGCGCACACTTAAAGCATGATTCAGGATAGAGATAGTTTTTTGTTGACTTAGTTAGAGTTTGCTGTTTAATTTTTATTTTATTTTTTAATTTGTACGCATCCTTTATGATTGTCTGTTGTTGTCGTTGTCCATTGTTGTCATCACTTTTAATTTAAAATTCAGATCTCAAATGAGAGGCTTAATGGGATTAAATATGCAAAATGTATTTTTATTTTTTAGAGTGGATATGTTCTTCAAAGTCTTTAGCATAATTTTACTCTTTATATGTTTTATTTTATTTTTTAATTTGTACGCATCCTTCTTTATGATTGTCTGTTGTTGTCGTTGTCCATTGTTGTCATCACTTTTAATTTAAAATTCAGATCTCAAATGAGAGGCTTAATGGGATTAATTTGTATAAATATGCAAAATGTATTTTTATTTTTTAGAGTGGATATGTTCTTCAAAGTCTTTAGCATAATTTTACTCTTTATATGTTTTATTTTATTTTTTAATTTGTACGCATCCTTTATGATTGTCTGTTGTTGTCGTTGTCCATTGTTGTCATCACTTTTAATTTAAAATTCAGATCTCAAATGAGAGGCTTAATGGGATTAATTTGTATAAATATGCAAAATGTATTTTTATTTTTTAGAGTGGATATGTTCTTCAAAGTCTTTAGCATAATTTTACTCTTTATATGTTTTATTTTATTTTTTAATTTGTACGCATCCTTCTTTATGATTGTCTGTTGTTGTCGTTGTCCATTGTTGTCATCACTTTTAATTTAAAATTCAGATCTCAAATGAGAGGCTTAATGGGATTAATTTGTATAAATATGCAAAATGTATTTTTATTTTTTAGAGTGGATATGTTCTTCAAAGTCTTTAGCATAATTTTGCTCTTTATATGTAATGCCATAATAAATGTATGTTTATACTGTTTAAAAACGGCCCTTGTTTTACACAATGGGGTGGGTTGCCAGTTGGGCTTGCTTTCATGGGCTGGTCGCTTGTTTCTGTCGCGAGATCTGGCAACACTGCATAGTAGCTTGTCTTGGGCAAAAAGTCGCGTATTTGGGCTTGTTGGGAGAAAGTCAACTTTATTGTCAGAACTGCAATATGTACAGGACATACACAGGACCGAAATTGCGTTTCTCTCAGTCCCTCGGTGCAACAGTAACCATCTAAACACTAAAACATTTAATAAACATAAGCATAAAATAGTAAAAGTGTAACACTGTCCTGAGTTTTTTCATAATAGTATAAAAGTATGAAAATTTACACCAACACTGAAACACCAAACACCCCTAAAACACCAAACACCCAATGAACATAAGCATAAAATGAAATAATAAAAGTGTAATACTGTCCTGAGTTTTTGCATAGTAGTATAAAAAGTATAAAAAGTATATCTATAAAATAAACTGAAGGTTCTAGCATTGACATTTGCAAAGAGTGGCACAGCAGCATATAAGTTAATGTACACAGTATATGTATGAGGTAGTTGATGTTGGTATAGAGGCAAAGTGGCATATGCAGTGAGGCACATAAGGCACATTTGGCATCCTTAGATAAGGCTAGTCAGAGAATGCTGTATATGTATCTGCAGTAGTGTAGATAAAAGTAGTGTAAATGTAAACAGTAGTAATAAATGTAAAGCAGTAGTAATAAATGTAAACAGTATTAATAAATGTAAACAGTGAATGTAAACAGTAGTATGACTATAGGCAGTAATGTAATACAAACATTAGTGCAAATATGAGAAGTAGTGCAAACTGAATGAGCACATGACCGAGAGTTTAGTGAATAACCCGTTTGATGACACAGGGTCCAGTGTTAAAATCTTTGTGTTGAGTGGTAATTTGAGAAAGTTTTTTTATGTTAAGGCAGTTCAAATGGGAGTTCAAAGAGGGCGCACTTAAAGAATGGATCAGATGGGAGATGCGTCTAAAGGCACTTTGCAGGTTTTGCAAGTGTGAAATACGTGCTCACCATGCAGATTTAATCCAACATGCCAGTACAGAGAAGCACAAAAAAAAAAACTGTGCACCATTCTCTTCCATGAGGCTAACAAACCTGGGTTTCACTGCCCCAAAACGGAATGAGACAAAACAAAGAAATGAGCTAAAAATAGCCACCTAGTTAGCTTGTCACACATCAATCAGTGCTGTGTACCATCTTGGAGAACTCACTGGATCCACTTCAACTGACAATGACATGAAAATACTGTACAGAGGCGGCTCCAGGGGGGAGCTAGGGTGTGCTATAGCCCCCCCTGGAAAAGTCACAGCACCCCCTTTGCACCCCCAAGAAAATATCTGATTATTTTCTTTTTCATCTGAGTTAATATTCTTTAACATGTGGTTGTTGTGATATTTTCCTCGCAAAACACAACTAATAAATAAAAAAAATCAGTGATTATATCGAGTAAAAAAAAAAAATCTGATCCACCAGCTGAAGCCCACAAAGATGAGTGATGCTCTCAACACTGACCCAGTAAGGAGCAGAAACTGGTGACATGATGCCTCTGGTTATGCCATTTTTAGCTAATACAACTTGATAAATCATTTCCTGGCTTGCAGTGATAATAAATGACTTATCTGGTCACATTAAATAACTACTTTTAACCAAAATCCAAAATAAACTTTATTAAAATAGCCTCACTGCATCTAAATTCATGCGTGTATAAAACTGAGATAATTCCTGCTCAAAGAGTTAATTTTGCCTTAGACAAGAGAATTAAGCCTTGACTGATTTATTATTATTGCTTGTTTATTATTGTTGTTGATTTTTAGTTTGATTATTTTTGTAATAAAACTTAAAAGACAACTTTATTCGGATGATTATTCATTTGTTCTGGTATAGAACTCCCTGTAATAACATATTCACCCTTTACTAATCAGAATCAGTCACTGAAGTACTTTGTAGAATATATTGATTAAGTTGTTGTTGGTCAGTAAACTGACCAGTGGGTGCCAAACTTTAATGAATGAAAAATAAATAAAACAAATGTAGTGGGGCTGAGATGGAAAAAGTGGCACCCTTCTTCCTCCATCTCACCCTTCGTTATGGCTACAAGCTTCTACCCCGAGGTTGTTAGACTCATGAACCCCTAGTCTGAATTATCACTGTGAAAACAAATCACTGTAATACCATTTGGTTATGTGCTGCTGATCTCATGCTGCTGATCTATTTCATGTTGCTGTGTTCACTCGTCCTCATCTGCTCACACAGACTCATGTTCGTGCTGCTGTTGTTTGGCGCATTGTTTCGTACTAGTAGTGCTTAGTGTATTTTTAGTTTAGTGTATTTCTTATTTCATGTCTCGGATCTTTTTTACTGTTTTTCTTTACAATTTGTATTTTTGTTGGATGTAACTGGGACCCTGTCCATAGTTTCGTTCCACCTTATGTACCACATGTGATGTGAATGACACACATTGACCTTGAGAACTGAAAGAACAAATGATCCTTCATAGCATCCTCAGTAAAATGCTTAGCCCCCCCTTAGCACCTGCAGAAAAATATCTCTGGAGCCGCCACTGATGCAAATGCTGATACAAGAACAAACCCTGGGGCCCTAGCTCTTTGTTTGTGCTCACATAAGCTGTGTTTCCATCCATTTTCATTTCGATTTTTGAGCTAATTTTTGAAATCTCGCAAATATGTAAATACAAATTAATGCGAAGCAGAAGTGTTTCCATCTGCTGGCTTGAAGCGCATCTACCAAGCCACGCACAGCGTCATTACGTCAGACGTCAGCGTCATTACGTCAGACGTCAGCACTGCGCATGTCTACAGTAAACAGGAAGTAGCAGTTGAAAACAGAACCTGGCCACACATCTCGTCAAAATGGAGAGAATATTTCAGGTACGTGTTGCTATCGGTCGAGTTGTATTTATTCTGTCATACAAACTAGTTTTAGCGATGTTACATGTTGTCCGGAGCGGAAACAGCTGATCAGTCACGTGACGTGAATGTTCGCTTCGGCAGCACGAGTCGGCAAATGTGTTTCCATCTGTCGCTGTGCGCATCTGCTCATTTTCGAACATCCCAAAAACCACCTCAAGCGAGCGTATAAACTTTTTGGCGAACTTGAGAAAGTAAATACGGATTTTGCCGTTTCCATTAAGCTTTTCTGCTGCGATACTTCAAAATGCGCACCTAGAAACCTTGATGGAAACACGACTATAGACAACATCCCTCCCCCAATGCTAATTAGCTCTGAAATGCTGTTAGTGATCTCTTCACTGGAAGCAATTTCTGTCTACCAGGCCAGCAACAACCTAAAACAAATTAAACATCTAGCCAACAACATACACCAAGCAACAACAAAGGATAAACATGTAGATGTATTTATCTATTCCACCCATTCCATCCAAAACCAAAGGCTTAAAAAAAAGAAAAGAAAAAGAAACCGCTTTTCAGGAGTGAAATGTGGCACTAAGGTATGAACTGCTGCAGGACCTTCTCATCTCTGCAGGGGATTGGCTCTGCTTGAACCACCTTTGTGAGGTCCCACATGAGCAGACATGTCACACATGAGCGTTTGGACAAATAAGAAAATTAAGGTGTAAGTCACCAGTTCAACCCATAGAACTACCGTAAACACGTTTTTAGACCAAATATTGCCTATTTACACAGATACGCACAATTATGTGAAAATAAACACAGCCATAGTGCTAGATAACATTTTAAACACATTCTAGGGAGTTTATCAGCTAAAAAAAGTTAATTTTGGGTTTAGTTCCTCTTTAAAGTATGTTGAACAAACAGGCAACACATAGGCAACATACAAAATGAAGGTAAAAAACAGAATATAGACATAAAAACGTCGCAGATAATAAATATAACGACCAACCTGTGTTGGTAAATGGCTGTTTGAACCATCTTTCTATACATACATTGTTCAAAGATTAGAGGAAATTTGACTTCCATCTAATTTCTGTGCAAAACGTTAGGTCTGAAATTGTTAAGTGTTTTTGAAATGTTATAAATAAACACTATAGATAACCAATTAAAACATAACACACTGCTGCCTGCATCGCTTCACACGTCCTCCACAGAACGACAGAAATATCTGCACTTGGTGAAAAAAAAGAGAGCCCCCCTTTAAATGAGATTGGGTCACGGGAGTCATGGGAGTTGTAGTTCTTTCCCTCTGACCTATCACAGTGTGTCTCTACACAGCCCCGACAACCAATCACAATACATAAACAAACGCCACGGCCATTTTGAACAGAAAGTAGCTATCAGTTAGCAAAAGTTTCCGGACTTTTCAACACATAAAAACGCTTATTAACAGAGCAGTAAAATTCTGAAATATAGCAAATCACATTCTACACTAAGCTCAACGCTCAGCAACACAGCGATTCAACTGTCGAAAACAACGACGGACTCTCTCGGAACCGTCTCGAACCGTTCGGTCCACAGCAGATCCTGGACACACCAAACCAGGAGCAGAAAAAGTTTCTGACAGCATATGTAGTAGTAGTAGTAGTTTCTTTATTTCAGATACAATACAAGATCCATATATGTATATAAAAAGAGTAAAACATAAAAAAGATTAAAAAGCTTTCCTATAAAAAAATAAAATAAGAATAAAAGACTAAAAAGCTTTCCTATAGAGGCTCATCCGCCAATGAGTCCCCAAAATAGAAAAATATCTCACAGAGCTTAGTCCAGGGTTGGTCAGTGTAGTGATGATGCAGTTTTCAGATACAGACAATCTACACATGCATCTATACATGAGGTTACGCAGCACCGCTTGGCAGGTAGGCACACCTGCATCTGCAAACATTTTGCTTGCACTGCTCCATCGAGGTACCCTCAGCATCATTCGAAGGCCATCATTATATGCCACAGTTAGTCTATACATGCTGCTCTTTTTATAACGTCTCCACAGGTGAGCGGTGTACAAAGGAGTGCAGTAGGCCTTAAAGAGTTGGATCTTAACAGATGTTGAGCACATTCCAAACCTACGGATCAGCGTGTTAGCTTGACCATAGAGCATACGGCATTGTCTGTAAATGTCTCTATCATCTGACAGGTCTGCAGTCAAATAGTGCCCCAAATATTTATATTCATCACTGACATCCAGCCTGTTGCCCGACAGAAAGAAGTCAGGGAACATCAACTTGGAGTCTTCTCTGCTCCGCACAATCATGATGTTGCTTTTCTTCGCATTATATTTTATATCAAAGTCACTTCCATAGTCAGAGCACACCTGCAGCAGTTCTTGTAAGCCAGCAGAATAGGGACAGAAGATTACTAAATCATCGGCATACATAAGATGGTTGATGACCTTATTTCCCACCCTACAACCTGTTCCACAGTCATTTAAAAGCTTTGACAGGTCATCCATGTAAACATTGAACAGAAAGGGAGACAGGATGCTACCCTGTCTCACACCGTTTGAGACACCGAAGGGGTCCGATACAGAGTTTCCCCATTTAACATACATTTGTTGGTTTGCATACCAAAAAACAAGAATCCTCAGCAAACATTTGGGGACACCCCTCTTATATAATTTGTAAAACAGCTTTTCATGATTTACATAATCAAAAGCCTTTGAGGCATCAATAAAACACATAAAAATGGAGGTGTGGTGTCTGTTGTATAAATCTAAAATTTCTTTTAAAGCAAAGATGCACAAGTCTGTTCCATGTTTACGTTTAAACCCAAATTGATTGTCAGAGGTCAGCAGAAATCCTTCCAGTTTGTTCAAAATAGCCCTCTCCAGCACCTTAGATAAGGTGCTGGCCAGGGCTATAGGCCTGTAATTATCCCTACTGTTAATTCTACCAGCTCTATCTTTCACAATCGGAACTAAAATGACAGACAGTAATTTGTCAGGTAGA
>JBBPBX010015513.1:36544-49346 GCA_038048925.1 Garcialebias charrua | reverse complement strand
GGAGACTCACATCATGGATGTGCTATTGACAAATGTACGGCAACAGAATGATGCAATCATATCAAAATAGACCAAATTCTCTGAAGAATATTTCCAACAACTTGTTGAATCTACAACTCAAGTAATTAAAACTGGCAAAAAGCAGTTGAACCCAAAGGTGTACCTAATAAAATAGGCATTGAGTTTATATTGTTGTAAGCACTTGTACGCTTTTAAGTGAGTAATGCTCATTATCTTTAAAGGGGACCACATATAGGCCTTTAAAATTTTTATGTTATGTCTGTGTGCTATCTTGACAATATTAATTCATTTTAATACACAAAATAATTCTTAGATAATTAATTATACCCTTTTTAATTCTGCCATTTTTAACTTTCGTTTTGAACGACCGGTTTCTGATACTGAGTTCTGAAGTCCACGCCCTTCAACGATCTGTTTACGCCCTCTGTAACAGCCAGTATCTGTAATGTGTTGTTGTTTTAAAATTAGCTCTTTTTTTATTACTCATTTGACTTACTGTTAGTGCTAGCTTAAGATAACTTACCGAAACCCGTCTGAGCGCGCCGCAATTTGCTGCTCCTTTTAGCATGAGACCACCCGAATCCGATGCTAATGTTAGCTTGTTCCTCTTCCGGTGTTCGCCAGCTCCGCTCGTTGCACGCGGAGATTTTGGGAGTTATCGCTGTTCCAGTCAAGACAACACAAAGTTCACCAAGTGTCTCCCGTAAATTAATCCGTAAGGAGAAGGTCCTCGCTGCTGCGAGGCTGCAGCGAGGCTGTACAGTTGAAGCTCCGCTCCATCGCGCCAGAAGAGGGTCCCGTTGCCGCCGGTCCCTACGCCGGGGGTCCGCTCGTTTAATTTTTGCCGGCTGCGCGTTGGGAGCGATCGCAAATACACTAAAAATTGAACTAAAACATAAAAATAACAATTATACTTTATTTATAAAGCCATTTAAAAAAAACACAGCTGCAACAAAGTGCTGTACACATGAAATTAAGAACATATAAACAAAAGATGAGATGAAATCATGAAAAACAACAGTCATGTGTTTAATACAGAAGTGGGTTGAGCCTAACCAGGGGTTGCTAGGTGAGGGGCTGGACTCATGTTGGGGTGGGTTGTCCTGGCGCTTGTGACGTCACAAGCGCGATTGATTTCAAAACGAAACCTATCTTATCACAGTAAAATAAATCTACTTAGAGTAAATAAACCACTGGGTGCATTTTTTTGGCCTTAGGACTGTTTTTTTATGAAGTAAATACCCAAAGTTGAGTAAAAAAAACATTAAAAAGTGAATTTTGCATATGTGGTCCCCTTTAAGGTTGAATGACTTTTTTTAGCCACACCCAGTCATAAACTGGGACAGTTTTGGGAGGATCCTCAGTTCACAACTGGACACAAAACTCTTATTTTTAATCAGATTTTTGTCCTCTGTTTACATTTTCCAGACATTGACAAAGTTTCTAAGCATTTTCACCCAAATAAATACAAATAAAGTCCAGTTGTTCTGTATTGAACGCCTTTTTTGATTTTATCATGTCCTGGACGACTGAGAATCTTCACCAGCATTTTCACCCACTTCTTGAGCAGATTTTCTGGTAAAAATGAAAGGTTATTGTTGCAACATCTGCAGCACTGCTAAGACAGCCATCTGAAGGATGAGCGAACAGAACATCTGGTTGGGCGGGTCGAGGTTTTACGGAGCCGTTTCAACTCATCTGTTACTGAAGACTGAGGAGAGGGAGGAGGAGGATGACGTGAATTTAAAGGACGAGGTGGCGAAGGGGAGAGGCAGATGGAGGGAAAAGTGAGCTGAAGGAGAATGTGTGGATGAAGTTTGAGGATGGGTGGAGGCTAGGAGAGTGACGTAAGGGTGGAGCAAAAAATGGAAAATTAGAGGGCAGATGGAAGGAGAGTGTTTATGAGTGGAAAATGTCTGAAGGAGGAGGATAGAGAGATTTCTGTAGCTTCTTGCTCTGCCAAACTACAGTTTTGTCTCATCTGCTTTTGACGCCTTTTCTTCTTTTTCTTTTCACTCTTCTCTTCTCTCTGCTTCTGTCAGAGAGGCTGGGAACAAGCAGTTCTCCACAGATCCCGTCTCCAGAGACCAAGCCCCCACTAAATGGATTTTACTGCTCTGCAAGGCAGCGGCTGCTTTTTCTGCTAGTTTTATGGCCGCATGTTGAAGGGCTGAGAGTAGGGAAAGATTTCTTCTAAACAAACTAAAAACAGCGCCTTGCGTGGGATTCTCTCGTTGTTGCTAAATTTACTTGCACAGCATCGGCCTTTCCAGCTCAACTATGTTGACCAACCACTTGTATGTCTGCCCCATTTCAGATTCTATGTAGCAGCAGAAAGACATAAAACGAGATCTAAACTTGAATAGTAATTAAATGTCAAAATTTCCATCCATCCATTATCTTTACCCGTTTATTCCATTTTGGGTCACGGGGGTCGCCGGTGCCCATATCCAGCAATCGCAGTGCGAGGGGCAGGGTACACTCTGGACAGGTCGCAAGTCCATCACATGGCCACATATAGAGACAAACGAGACAAACAATCATTCACTCTACCTAAGGACAATTTAGAGTCACCAATCAGCCTAACATGCATGTTAAAAAAAAAGAAGTCAAAATTTAGATGTATAAATTGCATAAAAGTTGTAAAGAGATCAGAGATTGATAAAACTGTTCAAACTGGGCTAGAACAGGTTCTCCAATAACTTACCAAGGACTGGTCCAACAATCATTTGATACCAGGCTGCACAGAAATATTAAAAGCTTTTCCTAAAATATTAATTTTATACATATTTGTATGCAGAGGATTTTATTTTGATGACATTTGTTAGTGCTCCTTTTTTGATCTTGACTTAGTTATTTCTCAATTGCTAGCAAATCTACAAGCTAACACTAGCCAAAATGAGTAAAAAAACTAATGAGCTGAAGCACTTATTTTTCTTCAATACTTTGTAGGGAAGTTGATGTACTGTAAATAAAATAAATAAATAAGTTTTATGGAATACAGTTTTGCAAGCTGTGTACATGACTGTAATACATGACTTTCAAAAACTGGCTGCTCTCTGGTCTTTTGTTCTCAAACACACAGAATTCAGGGAAACAACAATAGACATGTTTATTTTATTTTTTGCATTTGTGTTGAATCTTTAACTAGTCTCAAACAGTCATAATACAGATGTCCCTCGTTTATCGTGGGGGAGCCGTACCCTGAAGACCTGCGATAAGTGGAAAAACTGCAAAGCAGGAATAGTAGTACAAGTAGTAAGTAATAATAATAATAATAATAATGAATTAAATTTATAACGTGCTTTTCATTAGTGAAAATCTCAAAGCGCTACACACATTGAATGCTACACACATTCATACACCGGTAGCGGCAGACTACCATGCAAGGTACTTTCCAGTCCTACCGGGAGCAACTCGGGGTTAAGTGTCTTGCCCATGGACACAACGACACATGGGGAACCGGGATTCGAACCGCCAACCTTCTGATCGGGGAACGACTGCCATTACCACTACGCCACGGCCGCAGTTAGTCCAAGTAGTTTATTTTAGTATTTTTGTATATTTATTAAGGTGTTTTAAACCCTTCACATACTTTTGCAATATTCTAAACGTTTCTAAACTCTAAATGCTCTAAAAGAGCACAGCATGTCGTGATTTCAGCTCCTGCCTTGGCTGCTCTCAGCCACCTGCAAGCGCTCTTGGCCACGCCCACTTCTTCGCTCTGCATGGAGATCAGCTGCAGGAGGAAGCTTATCCTGCAGCTCTGGGATGTACAGAGATGCTAAATAATTTAAAATAAATAATTTAAAATAAAATTCTATGTCGAACTTGTGGCTCATCCATCACTCAGCCATTTGAGTGTCATGTCCAATCTTATTTTGGAAAAAAACGCGATAGAGCGATTCTACAAAAAATGACGCATGAAGTAGCTAGGTACTGCTGTACATGGAAATACCATTTTTATGGTCATCCTGGTAACCATACACATCCACATATTTTACTTCCTGACAGCACTCATGCCAAGACAGAAATACAGAGTAGAAAGTAAACCTCGTCAATCACTGTGTGAAAACTGGAAGGACTAGCCATTCAAAATCTTGAACTATGACTGTAAGAGGTCATAGTTTAGTTTTACAGTGCTTTATGTAGTAAATGTAACTTGTCAAAAAGATCTTCATTTATTGTCGTGAAGAAAAAATTGAGCTATTCACACAATGGAAGTCCATGAGAGTTCAGATGTGCTCTTTGCATTTTGAGGAGAAAACTAGAATTCCTATATCTGTTAAACTGTGTGAAAAAGACAAATGCAAACAATTTTAATGAAAAAATGATAAAAGAAATGTCAAGAATTGGGAGAGAATTAAGAATTTTTCCAAACTTGTGAGACGCGTACGGAGTCTAAAACTGTAAATCAGATGGATAAATAATATTAAATAGTATTGTGGGGCCACAATACAGTTAGTCCTCGACTTACGAACGAGTTCCGTTCCTACGGCCGTTCGCATGTCGGAAATCGCCGTAAGTCGGAAAATACGTCCAAACGGCACCTCATACGTACAGTACTTTATTTTACCAAGCACTTAGCCTATCCTAACACATTACCCTACATAATTATCAAAAACCACATACATTTAGGAACCATTTATAAGGAAAAAGAGTTGATTACCTACTGGTATGCTGGTCTCCATCTGTTAGCATGTTAGCTTGTTGCACCTCCGAGTTCTGCAGCTTCCAGCTGTTTCACTCGGTCCACAGCTCCTAACCTCCTCTGCTCTGTCTGCTCCGGTCTGACCAAACCATGCGGTCTGGAGTAAATTTCCACTGAAGCTACTCCCCCTCCCTCTACAGAGTGCTCTCCCCCCTCCACTCTTATAAATTTAAAGGCGCATAAGCGCATAAACGGCGTAACTAGAAGTAATGCTTTTCAATGGGACGCGTTCGTAAAGTTGAATCGCCGTAAGTCGAGACCGCCGTAAGTCGAGGACTACCTGTATTTATGCATTGATAACCCTAATAAGTGCTATAAAGCATCATAATTGACAGAAGTACACATGTATAGTTAATTAAAATGTATGTGATGAGCTTATGTACTCGCATCCCAACAGTTTTGTTTGGAGCTTGAGTTGAAGTGACTGACAGTAAGAAATGTCCCATCCAGGCTCCTGTAGCGACCTTTTTGGCCCGCTGGCGGTGAACCTCCCTCCTCTTCAGAGGACAGATCAGACATCTGAAGAGTCCTCTTAACCTTTGTTGTTTATCTCGAGTGCTTCATTCCTCTGTCTGATCGCTTGTCGTTTCCTGCTCTCTTTACATTCCTTCGAGTTGTTTTTCATGAATTCCCTCGCTAACAGATCTTTTTTCCCCCGTCCTCCATTTTTGTTCTTTTGCTTTAAAAATGAAGAATTTTCAGTGATTAATGGGAGAGACGGTCGTAAAACAGTCTGAAAATAGTCCGTGCTGGTGTCCTCGGCTGCTTCCTGCCTCTGGATGCTGTGATTTGGCCTGTTTAGTGTTAAAGATAGCCCTCTTCTCTGATAAGCCGAGTAAAAGGAGGTTATCTCCTCCCAGCAGAGCCACAACTCGTCCTTCTCCATCGCTTCTTTTTTGACCTTAACTCATCCCAGACAACTGTCTTCTTTCATGTTTGGAGCATCTTGTTGGGAGCTGCCGCCCACTCTGTGATCTGCATTATTCCTGCTGCTGTCATTGAATGAAGCAGCGTTTTAACTGTGATGCATCTGTTGCCATGACTTCTGCTTTCACACTTTCTCACTCTCAGATCTGCGTTTCTCTAGTTCTCTGAGACAAAATCAGGAAATCAGGAGCTCCAAAATGATAAACGGGCTGTTAAGGAGTCCGTTTTTTTTACTCAGGGTTGTTGTTTTTAAGCAGTTTTTCATCACCACAGTCTAAGCAGCGTATGCCCAACATTTTCCTGATATTCATGGAGAGTTCAGGTTTTTAGTCCCTTTTCTCTCAAGGTCACAGATCCATTCTGGAAAAAACTCAGTAATGGAAGGAGAGCAAAAGCTTCTTTCTTTACTCCTCTTTTTCTGTTACTCTGCACTGCAGACTGATGCTTAATTCAATTGAAATGATCCCGTCTGACTGCATGAGAGGAGAGTCGCTCCATCTCAATACATTGTTGTCATCCGACGTTCCTATGCGTCTGGACTGACAATCGGCCCATCTGTCCACTCGCTCCGACACAGTAACTATTCAGAAATGGATATGAGGGAATGTTTGTGCTGTTTATCAGAAAATGTCGAGTTTAGCCTGAAGCCATTTGGCTGCTGGGTCCAGATTGTGTGCTGGACTTTGGAGCAACAGTAGGTTTGATTCTCTTAGTTCAGATGTTTCTCAAGGTTTCCACAGATCCAGTTCTTCAGTAAAACCAAAATACATTGTCAATTGTTGTCTGTCAAATTAACTGTGCAACGTTCTGATAAAGCTAAACTATATATTTCTGTAAACCATTTCACTACAAATGTACAAAACGTTGTAAAATGATGACACTAATTTTCACTAAACTGCACTTTGTGCTGAGAACACTCAGGCACAGTTTCATCCAAAGAATAATGCACATGGAGAGTGTATATGAAGATTTTACACATTTGTTATTCACAAAGTCCTTGCAAAAGGATGTGTGCACCTCAAACTTTGCTGATAAGCAAACAGCGTCTCTCTGCAGTTTTCCAACATTTAACCCATGTTTTATGCAGTGATTAGATAAAAAACAAAAACTTCACATATTTATCAAGAGCCAAAATTAAAGGTGGTTGATCATGTAACTTTGTTTTTGTGTCATGTTAGCAAAATATTTCATGAACCACTGGCCGGTTTTTAATGAAACATTCAAAAGTAATGATGGAATGTATTTCCACAAAGAATTTTAGAGTCAGTCTTAGCAAACACCTTTTTGGTTACAACAGTCAATTTTACAGATATTCAGGTAAAACTAGGTATTACTGGTAGTATCTGCCACTTTAGTTGGTGATACGTGACTTATCCATGCTGCTGATTTTTTGATATGATATGCTGCTGTATTCATACCCATCTGCTCACTACAGACTCATGTTCAGGCTGCTGTTTAATATATCATATTATTTTACATGATTGGTGTTAAGTGTATGTCTTAGATCCTTATATACTGTTTCTTTTTATACTTTATATTTTTGTTGTTTTGGATGTAACTGGGACCTTGAGTACACGGTTTCGTTCCACCTCATGTGCCGCGTGTGATGCAAATGACAATAAAGAAACTTGAACCTTGAGAGTCACGCACAACATATTCATTCAACCTTTATTTAGGCAGGTTAATCCCATTGAGCCTCGAGGACTCATTTACAAGAGAGACCTGGTATAAGCTGAGTTCTAACAGATTACTCACAATTTGTTGAAAACTGTAGCATGCAAGGCAGGTTTCTTTAAGGAATGCTGGTTTGATTATGTAAATGACTGTCAGGGTGAAAAGTGGTTGATTCTCAAATACCAACAGTTTGAATTGTGTAGTTAAACATATTTATCATCTCCTGAGAGATGTGTGGTAGTTGCACCTCAGCAATCTGCAGTGCCTTCACAAAAATAGGGCACTCATGTCAGAAAATGTAAAACGTATTCTCTGTATCAAATACGTCAGACAGTAGCTATGTTTGCATGTGCAGAATTCTTTGACCGGATTGAAATGTGTTTTGGATTAAGTAATTGGAATGTATTGTTTACATGGGCGCAATCTGGTCACGACGAGCATTTACATGCAGTGGGCTTTTATTCAGTATATAAGTACTGACATGTGCAGAGTGGTAAACTCTCTTTAAAAAAACACAGAAGTAGTTCTACTTCCGTGATGAACGCAAACAAACCTGAGCATCCAAAATGGACCCGCGACAGGTTTTAATCACAGTGGAGACGTTACTGCACTCCCTGACCGAGCTACAATACAGATCATTTTGAGATATTTCAAAGTTTCTAGTAGAAATGTTGTCGCTCACTGACCAGTTTTGCTTCCGCTACATGCTAATATTATTAACTAATATTATTAGCATGTAGCCAGGCGTAAACAAGTGAGGTTGACAGGTCGCACCTACGCAGTCAGATCAGTTTTCTACAATCGGAAAAAAATGAACCGATTAAATGTTCACATGCACACTGTTCGGATTATGAATTGACATAAACCACCCCTCTCATTCAGATTACAAATTTATTCAAATCGAGCTGAATCAGCTCAGAAATATCCAAATGGGGCGTTTACAGATGGTGTAGTGGCAGGGCTTTTGACTTGGGACCCGAAGGACGCGGGTTCGTGCCCCGGCCCCGGCCACTACACACCTTGGGGTGTCTATGAGTGCACATCTAATTCTCCAGCTCCCCGAGCGCAACTACGCTGCTCGCTGCACCACCTGGTGGTGGTTGGGTTAAAGGCAGAAGACCAATTTCGTCTGTCAAGTATGGGAAACATACACAGATGACAAATGTGACAAATTATTATTATATTATTATTACATGACACATTTTTATTGCAAATGGCCGTATAATCCGATTACTTAAACATAGCTAGCGTTACATCTACAGATGAACTGTCACTGTAAATCCAGCAGTTTGTTTCTTCTAGAGTACAACATTTTGCGATTACTGAACATTAACATTTATAAATATCAACATTTCAACAGCGTGTAACATCCAAAGGTTGGCAATCAAGATTCAGAGTTCTCACAAGATATTTACAGCTGAACTCTCCTGATCCAGGACTCATGCTGAGTGGACCCCCCCAGTCTCTTTTAATTCACTTGTCAGTCAATAACAGGCCTAAAGCTGCAGGAATGTTTATGTTCAGGTCTGATTAAATAATTAAAATCACATTAAACTCCACGGCTTCATCAGCAGCCTCAGACAGTGAAACCCCTTCGTGACCTTTTATTGTGTGGAAACAAAGAGCTCAGAAAGCTGCAGAGCTCTGAGACTTTGTGTAAACCAAACAGTTCCAAAAACAGAGTTGTTTGTTCATCTGCATCTTCTGCAGAATAAAAACCTACGTGACTAACATTCATCTGGGTCCTTCGTCAGACTGTCGCAGAGAAAGAGAGAGGGGGCTCTGTGTTTGTTTGAACAGGAGGGGGTGGCCCAGCGGGGAGGCTGTTTTTCGCTGCAGAGTTCAGTTGCATAAAAGCAGGAAAACGGTGGGAGTTCGTACCGAAGGGGGAGCAGAGGCGTGGAGGGTGAGAAAGAGGAGAAGGGAAGGGGTCAGTCTGAAGTTCAGGAACTTGCAGAGAAAGATGAAAAGGCTTGATGGACTTCCAGAGGTGGTTTGCTCCTCGTCACGTCACAGACTAATCCAGGATTGTCAATAAATCCTGAATTATTTGGAAATCAGACATGACACCTGGTTGTTTCTGTCTGCAGTTCAAGAACTGAGGAGTTTAACAATGATGTTCTTCTTTTATAAACAAAAACGAGTCAGAATATTTTCCATATTTCAGGCAGAAGTGAAGTGTCTCCATAATGTCTCGTTTTATTTTACACTTTAATTTTTTTGATTACAGTATTATATTCTGACAGTAAAACAGAGTCCACATGTTACTATAGTATCCACTTAGTAATCCTTTCCAAATAAAAAATGATGGCAGAAACTTTTTTTGTGCGTGTGGTACTGAGAGACTTGTAGGAGTTATCAAAAAAAAAATAAGAAAAAAAAGCAACATGACTGGAAAGGTGCCATTAGGAAATGCATCAATGTGTCAATACCAGGTAACTGTAAAAAAAGGAAGGTCTAACTAAACTTCTAATACTAATAAAAACTGGAATCTACCCAATAAATATGATTAAAACCATTTCAGAGCTGTTCCTGTAATCATACTATCATATCTAAGCATCTGTAGTAAAATATTGTGGAAAAAACTGTTTCATATGTAGCACTGAGGTCTAACAGGACCAGTGTAGACACAAGTCTATTGTCAGAGGCCATGAGAATATCATTAGTAACTTTTACCAGTGCTGCTTCTGTGCTGATACACACTAAACCCTGACTGAAAGTCTTCAGACAGAATATTTCTGTCTAGATGTAGACAAAATTGATTGCGATTGTGTAAGAAGTGATTGAATTAAAGGTTTTAAGATGAATGATACATTAGCCATAGAAAAGTTATTGGCCAGAATTTCTGCATCAAGATCAGGTTTCTTAAGTAAAGGTTCAATCACATCAACCTTACAGTGCTGTGGTACGTAACCATTAAAGACAAATTGAGCAGATCCAAAATGATGTCAATCAGGGGAAATACTACTTTAAATACACATACACATACTAAACTACATAGGATGGATCTAGGAGCCTGTTGATAGTTTGGATGAAGCTAGTGTTTTTGACAATTCAGATAGCTCAACAGAACAAACACAGTCCAAACATAAATCAGGTTCTAGTAATCTTTCTAAAGCTGCCTCGTCTCACAGGGAATCAGAGGCAATAGTAGGAAGGATGGTGTGAATTTTCTCTAATTGAAATATATAAATGTATATATTTTATAATCATGAAGTCAGCACTGCTTACAAGGACATTTTGAGCCATAAATCACAGCACACTACTGTTACAGGTGTCCTGACTGCACAACTTTGCTGCTATGATCTTGGTTGTAGCCTGGGCAGGAGGTCAGTGAGGTCAATCTCCCTTTGAATTCTCAATGGATATGTGTCCACCACAATATTTAAACCACCACATCTTCTGTACAGAACTTCTGTGCATGCTCTAAAGTTTAGAGCATGCACAGAAGTACATGTACAGAGTTTAGATTCTAAACCATTGTGGACTTATTACATGTAATAAAAAAGCCCACTGTGTTCTTAATACACTGCAGAATGCCTTGCCAAGGCCCTGCAAAGACCACCCATTTGTTGACGTGGAACACACTACAAAATGTTTCTACTGCTTATTGTCAGGATCAATGGAATAATCTGAAAAAAGAAAACAAAAACATAAAATTACTGCAAATTAAAACATTGTTTTAAAATTTTAAGTTGAAGATTTGAATTTAGAGCAAAATTTAAATTGAAACACCCTAACTTAAACCAATCTGTTATTTTCATTGCTGCATCTGATCTTAGTACAGCAAAATACCCTCACAAAATTAAAGTTGGTTGTTTATAATGATGATCTCTGTGACTTGGTGCTATATACATAGTCTTGATTGAATTGAATTAAAAGGATTTTGTTTAGGATGCATTGGATAAGCATAGTTATGAAATGGAATAATTTGAAAATTTGGTGTATAGCAAGCATTGGTTACATCTAATCATACTGCCTCAACCTTTACAAAGTCCCAGGACATGTAGCCTCTCAGCCACAGCTGCCCCCAGCTGAAGAGGATTATTATTTAATATATGTAAATAAATGTCTGAAAAATAAAGTAATGTATGTAAATAGTTTATTTTTTTAGACTTTTATTTTGTAGAGTTCTTAAAAGTCCCACCTCAGTTTTTCAGTCAGGCTGAGGTCTGGACATTACCTGGGCCACTGCACTGTTTTATAAAATTACATGTGTACAAAGCAACACTATATACCGTATTTTTCGGACTATAAGGCACCCTTAAAATCCTTAAATTTTCTCAAAAATCTTAACAGTGAGCCTTATAATCCAGTGCACCTTGTGTATTAATTCTGGTTGTGCTTACTGACCTCGAACTGATTTTATGTGGTACACGTGCTCAAAAATCTGTCAAAATGAACTTGTTTTGCTTCATGTGCATTATAATCTGGTGTGCCTTATAGTCCGAGAAATACAGTAATGTTTACAAAAATAAAAAACGGTGCCTTGTGTCTGCAGTGAGAACATGACTACAGTACATGCCTACGGTACTTAAAAATAATTGCCCAACATTAGGGTTCTCACAATTTAAACAATTTAAATTCCAAGCAGATTTTATTTTTTTACAACTTCCTGTCCACGTTGTGACCTCGTGGAGTTTATCCTGGTGAAACAGTTTCTAAGAGGACGTCTCACTGTTTAATGTCAGAAATGTTTACGTCTCCATTTCAAATGGACGTTCTCGCCCACGTCCTCTCATGCTCTTACCACCACATCGTGTGTCTTCTGCTTTTATTTTCTGTATAACACACACACACAGATCTTTCTCTATACAAACATTGAAGTACTTTGTCCGATGGAAACACTCTTATACAAACCATTAAAACATGATGGAGAACAAATTATTATGAGCTTCGTAATGGATCCCATGAACTCGTTTAACAACAAAGAATGATCTTCAGAGGTAATGAAACTAGTATAAAATTCTGCCGCACTGACGGTATCAGATTCATAATCTGAATTCTTTGAAGAAAGTGTAGCTGGACTGGATTAGGGTCTGAACAATCTAATTATTAACTTTAGTGTGAATGTTTTCTTTAGTTCTTAATGTCTGCAGCCAAACATCCTGCACTGAAAAATAAAATAATCATTAATATTTTTTTAACATCTAAAAGTACAGCAGTGAATGTTCTCAAAGTGTGTGTTTGAGTCCATGCTCAGCTGCCGCCACAACAAAGTCAATTTCAAATGATATTGGAAGAATGTGTCCATTTTTGTCTTGGGTCAGTTTGCTGTGGCGGCCATCTTGAAATGGATCGACTCTAAAGGTCAGTCAGTTTTAGATGCAGTGGTTTTCTATTAACATCTGTCAACAAGTGTCCTTGGGTGTCATGAAAGGCGCTTTTAAATAAAATGATTATTATTATTATTATTATTATTATTATTATTATTATTATTATTTATTATTATTATTATTATTATTATTA
>JBBPBX010015513.1:19192-31192 GCA_038048925.1 Garcialebias charrua | reverse complement strand
AAACTTTGGGTGGTTCAGAGGATTTCCAATGCAGGGCTATATTTCTACGAGCTATCAAAGAAGCAAAGGTGAAAATGTTCCTCTTATCAACAGTTAATGTAGTTTCTTCAGTCAACACTTCGAATATTGCCATTTCTGCAGACGGTTTGATCTTGGTATTAAACGCATCATTTAGTGTTTTACAGATGGATGACCAAAATTCAGTTAATTTCGGACAAGTCCAAAACATGTGGGTCATATGTGCTGGAGCAAGGTGACACCGCTCACATCTATCATCAATGTCCTTGTATATTCTAGAGAGTTTCGACTTAGTAAAGTAGGTTCTGTGAAGGACTTTGAATTGTATCAAGCTAAGCCGTGCACAGGATGAAGTTCCATTGATTTTTTTCAGAGCACTGTCCCAAAGATCACCAGAAACCATAAATCCCAGTTCTTCAGACCACACATTTCTAAGCGTGTCTAATGTCGATTTGCGAAGAGAAGTAATTATGTTCGAAATGTTTGCTATGTGTTTCTTGATATGCATGGGGTTACGTAAAAATATTTCAAGTCCCGAGTCTGCTGGAGATGTAGGAAAAGTTGGGCTCTGGTTTTTAATAAAATGACGGACCTGAAAATATCTGAATAGATCATGTTTTTGTAGGTGGAATTTGGACGAAAGGACATTGAAATTAGCAAAAATACCATCTATATAGAAACTGTCACATGTATCCAAACCATTCCTCCTCCACAAAGCAAAGGTATGATCCATTCTAGCTGCAGGGAAAAGGTGGTTATGACAAATAGGGCTGTATAAAGAAAATTCCTTTAAATTAAAATGTTGTCTGAATTGTGTCCATATTCTAAGAGAGGAAGATACAACAGGATTAGAGGTGAATTTAGAGGGTGAAAATGGTAATCCGGTGGTGATCAAAGCAGAAAGTGAGGTGGTGGGGCAGGAATTTGCTTCAATCCTACACCAATCCAATTGTGGATTTTGATACCAATATATGATTTTTTGAATATTAGATGCCCAATAATAATTTCTTATGTTGGGTAAAGCCATACCCCCCTTCTCTCTAGGCCTTTCCAAAAACTCTCTACGAATCCTTGCATTTTTATTTGCCCAAATAAAAGAGGAGAGCATTTTATTTAGGGATTGAAAAAAGGATTTAGTCAGAAATATTGGAATACACTGAAACAAATATAGCAGACGGGGTAATACGTTCATTTTTATGCAGTTAATTCTTCCTGGAAGAGATAAAAAGAGATTAGACCATCTCCAGTGGTGGGCAACGCTAATTAAAGAATTAGTTCCACAATTTCTAAAACGCTTATTAATTTTTTTAGGTCCACAATTTCAAAAGCACAAATGTCTTATGAAAATTAGGGGAATCTATATATAATATATATATATATTATATATATATATATATATATATATATATATATATATATATATTTATATATAGCCGGCAGCGTTATCAATATTTGCACTACACTGCCAACTGAAAAGTAACAAAAATGATCCTAAAAGGATGAAATTACAAAAATCAAAGGATTTATTTAATACTTTACGTACATATATTCTATTCGGCCACGAAATTAACAAAAAATAGAATGATCTTTTAATCCCTAAAACCACGTTTAAATCTCAAATACACGGGTGTGTCGCCACCGCATTTATACATAAAAGTAACCCAAATACATGAAACTAACGACTCGCCGTCGAATGGTCGACACAAAACACACAATAAAATCATCCGGCCACGTTAATTTGGCTTGAAACAGCGGGGTTCTCTACGGATTTATCCATTAGTAACCCAGCACTACCAACAGGCAGACACAGAGTTAGCGTCTATAGGTAGTCAACAGATTTAATGAAAAGTAACTAAAATACATAAAAATAACGACTCACCGTCAAATGGTCGACACAAAACACACAATAAAATCATCCGGCCACGTTAATTTGGCTTGAAACAGCGGGGTTCTCTACGGATTTATCCAAGTACCCAGCACAAACAGTAGCCACAGAATTAGCCCCCGAGTTCACCTCTGAGTGACCCGGAAGATGTCAAGATGGAATAGTCCATTTTTAGTAGGGGGATAAAGAAATCGACCGTTTTTTTATTGCGTATTTAATGATCGTTTTCATCGTAACTATAATTATTTTTATGTTAAATGTACATTAACAAGCAGGATCAATGTTAGTGATGTAGGTGACTGCACGGGGCGAGGCGGGGCCGGGGCCACTGCTGAAATGGGACCCCCAGGCATTTACCTACATGGTAGATCCGAGTCTGTTCTCAGCTCTGCCCCCCTCCCCCTCACACCCTTCCTCCTCTCTGCTGTTTACGGTGGGGAAAAAGGTAAAACAAGCAGCATAAGAGCTTGTAAATAAGTTTATTGGTTTTTACTGATAGATAATTAGTTATTAGCGGTACTGCATTTTAAATAAAAATAGCACAAATCCGCTTATGAATTATAAAAGTTAGTCAATTCACAAAAACGCTGACAAAAAGTTTAGGTCCACTGTAAGCAGATTAGCGCTTTAGCGCTACCTAGCGTTCATTTGCCCACCACTGTCGGAAACTGTCGGAAACTGAGTTAGAGTAGACAGTACACAGGAACCTTTTAGGTTTCGGCCAACGTTTCTTCTTACGTTTACCTCTTTCTGTGTAATTCAGGTGTGTCACAACTGTCGGCGCAGTCGCAGGTGTGTCTGATTGTTCAGACTGCGACAGGTCACTGTCGTCGTTTGGTGTGTTTCCCCACTTCACTGAAGAGGGGCTCTTGGAGTCTGTAAAAACTGTCATTTCTGATTAGTTCTAGACTCAAATGTTCTTGAACCAAGGTTTCATCGAAAGCTTGGCTCATTGCCGATTTATCTGTCTGATCCCACACCGATGATGCTGTACTGTCCTCTTGGACAGATAAATTGGACATGTCTAATTCTAGATATAGATAGATAGATTGATAGATAGATTGATAGATAGATGATTGATAGGTACTGTATATTAAGGCATTTTAAACCCTTCCCACACACTTGCAATATTCTAAACAATGTTTCTAAACTCTAAACGCTCTAAAAGAGAACAGCATGTCATGCTCTCTGCCTCCGGCTGCTCTCTGCCAGTGCTCTCAGCCACGCCCACTTCTCCACTGCAGAGCAGAGATTACATGCTGCAGGAGGAAGCTTCTCCTGCACTGTGGGCTGCACAAAGGTACAGCAAGTGCTAAATAATTTAAAATTATTTATTTTAAATGAAAATTTCATGCCTGTCATGCGGTTCCATCAATCAGCCAATTGTGTCGTGTCCAATATTACTTTGAAAAACTGCAATAGAGTGAATCCGCAAAAAACAAACCACGAATTAGCGAGGGACTACTGTATTCCATTTACTTTGTGCACCAGTACCACAGCATGGCGCTACCACCACCGTGCTTGATGACTGCGGTTGGCCTTGAGGATCACCAAAATTCATTATGGAATGTGTCTATGAATTATTGCTTACTTGACTCTGCCAAGAAAATGCAACTTAAACCAGTTTAAAACAGATTTTTAAAGCCATTGAGGTGTTCCAGACCCATGTGGCTTTTTAGCAAGAAGCAAGAAACTTGTTTTTGTATAAAATAGCAACATTTTAGGACTGATTTCATCCTGAAATGTGTATTAATAAAACCTTCTTCTGAAAATGGTTTAAAAATAACAGTGAGTTGGTTTTTAGTTATTTTACTAAGCAAACCTTTAGTCCAAACATGAATTTTAGTTCTGTGCCAGTGAGGGAGGCTTTTATAAACAAAATTATCCCATTAGAGCCGAACGAGACGAGGCCAAACTAGGGTCAGAGCTCAACAAGCTGATGAAGGCTGTAGAAACCTTTCTGCACGCCAGCAAACACACACATACACATGCGCACAGGTTATGTAACAGTAATTAATCCTGTACTGTTGGGTGTGAGCTGGACTGACTGGAGTTATAAAACAGCGTTTGGATGATTAGTTTGCTGCTCTGGTAAACATGTAGGGAAGTCTGTGATGTGGGAGCACTGAGTTGTCTTATGAAGTTCAAGAAACCAAATACAACATTATTTAAAATACTTTTTAAATGTTGTAAATGTCTTTTTAAGTTTTTATTTATTGCACCAACAAATAAAATCTTGAAAAATCACAAACGATGATCCCAACTTGTTCAGGGATTTTATTTCTCTAATTTTATTTGTTTATTTATTTATTTATTTCTCAGCAGACATAGACTCAGACTTATCTGATCAAGCCAGGTTTCTGTACAAATTTCCTTTAAATCATTTGTGAGTACTGTATTGAGCATTTTCAGTGTGTAAAATGATGGAACATCAGAAAAACATGCAGAGTCTTCTGGGTGTCATATACCCAGAACATCTTCTTTTTATTTGGTCTGTTTTAAACTATGGAGAAACTAGGAGTCTGTGAGATGCTAAACCTGGAAATAGTGTTGCAAACTATTCCAAATTTTAAATTAAAGCTTTGTTTGAATTTGTGCATTCATTGAAGTTTCTGTTCAGTGCCCTGAGACGACTTCTGTTGTAACTTGGCGCTATAAAAAGAAACTGAATTGAATTGAATTGGCAATCACTGAAACAAGAGGGAAGCATCTGCACCCACACTTCATGGCATAAAGATGTTAGCACTCTTCTTGAGACTTGAAACTACCAACACAAAGTTGTTTTAATTTAAAATTTACTTGTTACAGTCACAAATTGAAATAATAATTATAGAAAATAATTGCTATTTTTAAGGCCCTCGCTACCTTAAAGTTGATCAAGTCTCACTCTGCTAACATGCAACAAGCTTTTAGCTGCTTTCTGTTAGCTTGCTACTTGGACAATACTCAGCTGTATAGATTAGAAAGATAGCAACATATATATATATACAGTACAGTACTTTTAAATAGTAAAATTATAAAGTACTTTAAAAAAATTAAACACATTAAAATCAAGTTGTTTTTCATCAAAATGAACTTGAGAACAGCACCTCCACAGTGCAGTCTACCTCATAACATCTTCTTTCAGCTTTTCCCTCTTAAAGCCTCGGATATACATAGGTGGATCTGCGGTGGAGGTGGTCTCCAGCTACAAGTACCTGGGTGTACACTTGAATGATAACCTCAGCTGGAGCAATAACACCACCAGCCTGATCAAGAAAGGACATCAAAGACTCTACTTCCTCAGACGGCTGAGACGAGCTGGTCTGAGAAGCTCAGTCCTCACCTCGTTCTACAGGTGTGCAGTGGAGAGCGTCCTGTGCTCCAGCATCAACGTGTGGCATGGAGGCTGCACAGTTGCAGAGAGGAAAGCTCTACAGAGAGTGGTGAAGGCTGCACAGAAGTCTGTGGGAGTCAGTCTCCCCACCATCACAGACATTTACACCTCCAGATGCAGAAAAAGAGCCACCTGCATCATGAAAGACCTCACTCACCCAGCACACTCACTCTTTGCACCACTCCCCTCGGGACGGAGGTTGAGGAGCATCAAATGTAGAACCACTAGACTGAGGAACAGCTTCTACCCTGAGGCTGTCAGACTCATGAATAAATAAATAATAAGAATAAACACTGCAAAATGTCACATCATGTTGATACTGATCTGTTTCTTGTTGCTGCGTTCATCTGTGACCATCTGCTCATAATGACTCATGTTCGTGCTGCTGTTTATAATGATGTTTTTCTACTACATTAGGGCTTAGTGTATTACTAGCTGATGTCTCTCTTAGTTAATCCTAGATGTTATTATTGTTTTTCTCTTGCATTTGTTGTTGGATGTAACTGGGACCCTGTGTACATAATCTCGTTTTCAACACATGTACTACATGCGGTGCAAATGACAATAAATTCTCTCTGACTCTGATATAGTCGCGCTTTGGTCCGCAAGCTGGAGCGCACGTGCTGCGCGCGCACTGTGCATGCGTTTATAGTGTGGCACGGCAGCGCATGGCAAAGTGCTGTTCTTTTACTGACCAGCAGGTGGCAGTACCCTCTAAAACCTGTGCATATGTTGCAAGAAAGGGTGTAGAAGAAGAAATCTACCGTAGAAGAAGAACTGTTTGAAATCACACAACAAAAACAAATAGCTTTCCGCTCGCTCGGGGAATTTAATGCATTTGAATCACATAAAAAACATTCCTCCATGCGTCGCGACGCCGTTTCCACGACCACAGCGGCGCAGACAGCTGCAGATTCTGGCGTGAAGGCTGTCGGTGAGGTCCACACCCGACCTGTCAATCAATTCAGCGCGCGCGCTAGGCTTGCGGAGCTTCAAAATCTGGGAGGTGCACGACCACGCGCGAAACCAACGTGCTGGCCAAAGCGCGGGGGTGGGGACTTCACAATTGCGTCACTTTGGCCGCGCGCCCTATGCGACGCGTCAACTATATCCTAGGCTTGAGTGGTCAATGCAGCGAGTCCTCTTCTTCCATTTCTGTCCTCACTCCAACTACCTCCATGTCCTCTCTAACTGCATCCATATACCGGTACAGTATACTGTACAGTATAATCTTGGTCTTTTTCCTGGCAGCTGCATTTCTAACATCCTTCTACCAATATACCCACTGTCCCTCCTCTGGACATGTCCAAACCATCTCAGTCTGGCCTTTATCTCCCATTTGTTCAATCTGTGCTGTACCTCTGATGATCTCAACAATCCTTGTCACTCCTAAGGAGAACCTCAACATCTTCATTTCTGCCACTTTCAGTTCTTTCTCCTGTCTTTTTGTCCAAGTCTCTGTCTCCAGACATGGTTGGTCTCACCACTGTCTTGTAAACTTTTCCTTTGACCTTTGCTGACACCCGTTTGTCACAAATCACTCCTGAAACTTTTCTCCATCCACTCTGACCTGCCTGGACTCTCAATTTCACATCTTTACCACATTCCCCATTTACCTGGACAGTGGACCCAAATACTTGAAGTCCTGCACCTTTGTGACCTCTGCTCTTTGTAGCCTCTGTTCCATCGGCCTCCCTCTCATTAACACACATACCGGTACTCTGTCTTACTACAGCTGACTTCCATTCCTCTTCTTTCAAGTGCATACCCCCACCTTTCTAAGATCTCTTCCGCCTGTTCCCTGTTCTCGCCACAGATCTCAATGTCATCTGCATAGTGTTGTGTTACTCGAGACTGGTCTTGATGAACATGATGGTCTCTGTCTTGTCTCGGACTTGACCGCATTTGGTCTCAGTCTTGTCTCGGACATTGAGGACTTGGGATTTTTTTCAAGACCAGTCAAGACCACAACTGTGTAAATATCACTAAATTGCCAGAGTAGTGTCTAGTTTATTTGTTAACATTTTTGTTTTATTTGGATACAAACGTACTGGTTCAAATCCAAGGGATAATGTGACTCATTGCTAAATACATTTTTTGTTACCACTGTCACGCTCACCCCCTTTCACTTGCACGCGTCATTCCCAGTGTGGCTAGAGTGGGCGGTTTACTGCCAATTGGGCAGATTTCATTCTGAATTTGTTGGGAACTCTGGGAAGATTTTGTTGGGTTGTTGTGTTTTGCCACATATTGTTTAATTACCTTGGCTTGTACTGATGTGTGTTTATGTTCAAACAGTAAATATACTGCAACAGTACAGTATATTGATTGAGCAGATTTTTGTGTGGTGTGGCAGTTTTTAACAGATTTTTGGGCTGGAAAACCTCTACTCTTATCTGGTACTGGTCACTCCAAGAAAATGTGAAGTGATTGTCAGGATGTGGGAGAAGAGGTCTGCCATATCATAAGTTATACAATTTGCCCATTTAAATCACAAAAAAATATACTTAATGCAACTACAGGTAGTCCTCGAGTTACGAACAAATTCCGTTCCTGCGGCCGTTCGCATGTCGAAAATCGCCGTAAGTCGGAAAACACATGAGCCACCACTTATACACGTACAGTACATGTACGGTACTGTACAGTTACCAAGTTACCAAGCACTTCGCCTATCCTAACACAGTACCCCACATAATTATCAAAAAACACATACAGTACATTTGGAGCCATAATGAAGGAAAAAAAGTTAGCATGTCTGTTAGCATGTTAGCTCATTGCAGGTCCGAGCTCTACAGCTTCCAGCTGCTTCATGCAGTCCAAACTGTTTGTAACTGCATGTTAGCTCCATACATTTGGAGCCATAATGAAGGGAAAAAGAGTTAATAACTTACTGGGAGCTGGTGAAGCCGTTTTTCCGCGTTAACATGTTTGCTCCCGGCTACAGCAGGCATCTCCTCCGCCCGTCGGCTCCGTGTCCCCGGTTGGGCTGGCGTAGCATGTTAGCTCCGGGTCCCACCATCATCCGAGGCCGCGAGGCCGTTCCTCCGCCTGAGACATCCAAAGAGTTCACCGAGCATTTCCAGCTCGTGTATCCGAGCGAAGCAACCTCTCATCGGACACGGTCCGTCCAAAGCCGGCTGTCGAAGCCGGAGCTAACCGAAGCTAACCGAAAACTGCAGAACACTGCCGAAAACTGCGTAATCGGCTTCAAAATAATAATACAGTAATAATAATAATATTTGTAAAGCCATTTAAAACAACCACAGCTGCAACAAAGTGCTGTACACATAAAATCAAAGAACATTTACATAAAATACGATTTTTCAAATTTATTTATTTATTATTATTATTATTTTTAATTTAATTAAATTTTTAATTAATAAGATGCGTTCGTAACACCAAATCGTCTAAAGTCGAGACCGCCGTAAGTCGAGGACTACCTGTATATGATTATCCTTGGTCTTGAGTTCAGACTTATGAAGTGTGTTTTGCCACTGCAGGTTTTTAAGGCTTGGCATGTGATGAAACTGCTTGCAATTCAACAGTTGTGTAATTTTATTGTTGAATCACATGAAATTAGGCCACTGAATGTCTTTTCTTTGGTATGTACCTTTGAAATTTTATAAAACCTGATGCATTCATTCAAAAGCAAATTTAACATTGCAGTATGGAACTTTTATAAAAAATATTTTATAATAAGAATGTAAATTTTATTTATTTTATTTGAGATCTTGGTCTCGCCCTCCCTCGATCTTGGTCTCGACTTGGTCTCGGATCCTAAAAGTCTTGGTCTTGTCTCGGTACACTCTGGTTTTGGTCTTGACTTGATCTCTGGTTAGGTGGTCTTGAAAAATACACATCTGCAAACATCATCCACGGGGATTCCTGCCTGACCTCACCTGTTAGTCTGTCCATCACCAGAGCAAACAAGAAGGGGCTCAGAGTAGGGCTGGGCGATATGGAAAAAATCATATATCACGATATGGACTTTTTTATATCACGATAACGATATATATCACGATATATACAACACGATGTGTGTGTGTGTGTACAGGAAAAATTTGGACCAAAGTTTTTTTATTTTATTATTTTACTACAGATAGTTACAATTATAAGAATGTGAACAAAAAGAACAAGGAAATTTGGACCAAAGTAGAAACTAGATCTACCTTAATTCAAGGAGTACGATTATGGAATGACTTAATGCCAAATGACAAATGTTAAGGAAGCCAAATCATTCCTTGTATTTAAGAAACTGGTAAAAAATGAATTGCTAAAAAAATAAATGAATCTAATTTAATGTGTGATATATGTGAATTGAAAATTGACTGAGTTATTTACTTATTTTGTTATTATAGAAAATATTGTTTGAACTGTTATTAGATGAATAAGGAGCAGATTTAATAAGATTTATTCTTCATCTGCTACCTTTCATTTTATTTTTTTATTTTTTTCTATTATGAATACGTTAATTGTTGTATTTCATATTATAAAATGAATAAACTAACAAACAAACAAACAAACAACTCCTTTTCTACTTTGGTCCAAATTTTTCCTGCAGGTGGCGGTAAAACAACAGCTGCTAATGAAACTCACGAAGAAGAAATCCGCTCTGAAGTTTGAGTAAACAAAGCAAGAAACAGAAAAGAGAAAACGTTGCGTTTGATTGCGGTTCTGTTGTGTCTCTGGTCTGTTTTGTATTGGTTAACTGGACCCGAGTTCGGACTCGGTTGGACTCTGGGTTCGTGTCCTCTGGACCCATTTTGTCTCAGAGTTTCAGCGGAGCGAAATAATGGAAGCTAACAAGGTGAGCTTCCCCCTCTTTTTGGTAAAAGTTCTTCTTGGGCTGCCTGTGCAGCTGTTTTCTCCTTGTTGAGACACCGGCCGGCTTCATGCGCCTGCGGCTCTGTTGCTCTCGAGTTTAACAACGTAAAGCATGTGTCGCAAACCCGCGCGTGCGTCAAACAAAGCAGCGCCGTCATCTCGCAAAACCCCATATGAAGCTTCTTTGCGACAGTTATTTTTTTATTCTTATTTATCACGATAGAGACGATAGAAGGAAAGTAGCACGATAGACACGTTTCTATCGTCCCCACGATATATATCGTCATATCGCACAGCCCTAGCTCAGAGCTGATCCTTGATGCACTCCCACCTCCACCTTGAAGCTATCTGTCACTCCTACAGCACATCTCACCACTGTCCTGCTGTCTTCATACATGTCCTGTACCAGTCTAACATACTTGCCTGCCACTCTAGATTTCCTCATGCAATACCGTGTTCCATAGTGGCTGGTTTAGTCTACCTCATAACATCTGAATACAAATTTGACTTATGAATACAGTAAATGTTCTTCACCTTTTGCAGCTGGCACATTTTATAGAAATGTACCTACATGAGCATGTCAGTTTCCACAGTTTTCTCAAAACGAACTTGAATCATCTGAGTTCATTCTCTGTGGTGACCTCTAGAAGAAAACAACAAATGATCAAGTCCTGTCTCACTGTCGCAAAGTTAATCATATTTCCACTTGATGTTAATTATCATTCTCTGTGATTGTTCGTCCAGGTTTGAGCCAGATGACGTGGAGTTTTCCTGCTCCATGTCAGATGTTATTAACAGATGGAAGTGAGGTCAACCTTTCACTTTTTATTTTCCCTTTCTCTCTCTCTGCTGAATCCATTCACTTCTGTGCTTGCTCGCTCGCTCTTGTTTTCATTCCCGTTCAGTTCTGATCCTATACGTTCTGCTGACAAATTCCTCTTCTCAGTCTTTTATTCTTCCTCTCTTCTGTTTGTGTGCATGTGTGCGCACACACTGGATGCCTTCTCACATGACGGAGCAGAGAGGCCCCGGAAATGAACTGAATGGTTGTAGCTCGTCCAGTTTGAGACCTCAGTAAGTCACATTGTCTCAGTGAGCTTCCCATGTTCTTCATGAACAGCGACCGCTCTGGTTCATTCTGTCAAATGAAAGCCATTAAAGCCGTTTTTCTTTTGCAGCATTTTTCATACACTAGGAAGGTTTGTCTAAACCCAACTTTTATATTTACAGTGCATTTTTGTTGCCCACCGCCTTATGAGACATGTTCTTGGTTGCATGTTAGCAAAATACATGTATCTTGTTAGACACTGGTCAGGTTTTAATAAAATTCTCATGGTGATATCTGGATGTACATCCACAACTCGTTCAGTTTAGTTTGATTCAAGATGGCTGCCACAGCCTTTTATCCATAGGAAACACCACAGTGGCCAAATGAAAGCTGGCGGGAAACATGCATTCCTTTATGAAATACTGTCTTTCATTTAAATACTGTCTTGCTTTAAAGACAATAAAAACCTTACACTTTAGGAGTTTTCTGTAAAGAAAACTGTCCCATTTTCACAGAGGTGTGTTGGCAAAAAAAAATATTTTTCTTCTTCTTTCAACTTTTCCCTTTTCAGGGGTCGCCACAGCGAGTCATCCAGCGAGTCATCATCCTCCACATCACTCTGTCCTCTGCATCCTCTGTCCTCACTCCAACTACCTTCATGTCCTCTCTAACTGCATCCATACATCTCCTCTTTGGCCTCCCTCTTTGTCTTTTTCCTGGCAGCTGCATTTCTAACATCCTTCTACCAATATACCCACTGTCCCTCCTCTGGACATGTCCAAACCATCTCAGTCTGGCCTCCCTAACTTTATCTCCCAGTTGTTCAACATGTGCTGTACCTCTGATTAT
>JBBPBX010015513.1:0-11040 GCA_038048925.1 Garcialebias charrua | reverse complement strand
TCTTTGAATGTACAGGTGGTCCCTGACTTACGAGCGAGTTCCGTTACTACGGGGTTCTCGTAAGATGAAAATCTCGTAAGTCCGTACTGACCTTTAATCGACCTTTATATAACACACAAGCCGCCACTGAACACGTACATGTAGGTAATTACATGTCTTCTTCTTCTTTCGGCTTTTCCCTTTTCAGGGGTCGCCACAGCGAGTCATCCTCCTCCACCTCACTCTGTCCTCTGCATCCTCTGTCCTCACTCCAACTACCTCCATGTCATCTCTAACTGCATCCATATACAGGTAGTCCCCGATTTACGAGCGCTCTGATCTGCGAGGTTCCAGACTTACGAGCTGCACATTTTTGGAAAAAACGAAAAAAATACTGAGTTTTCATGTGTTTTTTCACTTCAGTTAGCAAGTTAAGCATATAAACACACGTTTCCGATCATTTTTATGCACTCAAAAGTAGTTTTTAGATGAAAATAGAGTGTTTTTAGGTGCGCTAGCGAAAACCGTTCCAATTTACGAGCGGATTTCCGGATTTACGAGCGAAATGGCGGCCGTTCCAAATTACGAGATTTCCGGTTTACGAGCGCCTCGTTGTGACGGATCTCGCTCGTAAATCGGGGACTACCTGTACTGTATCTCCTCTTTAGTCTCCCTCTTTGTCTTTTCACTGGCAGCTGCATTTCTAACATAAATAAATAAAAATGTCCATTTTTGTCATCTGTGTATGTTTCCCATACAAGACGAAATTCGTCTCTGCATTTAACCCAACCACCACCAGGTGGTGCAGTGAGCAGCCATAGAAAGCGTAGTAGCGCTAGCATAAATTTTCCGACTTGCGACCGAAAATCCGGACTTACAAACGACACATGTTTCGTGGGGGAAATATGTGTGCACTCATAGACACCCCAAGGTGTGTAGTGGCCGGGGTTCGAACCTGGGTCTTTCGGGTCCCAAGTCGGAAGCCCTGCCACTACACCATCTTGGCCCTTAACATGTAGGTAATTACTGTACATGTAATGTAGGCATTTCAACTATCCTAACACTTTAAAACAATTTAAAACATTTATAGAAAATATAAAAAATTAATTTCTTACTTTGAGCGCAGCTTCTCTCGTCTCTTAGCTCCGTCGCGTTACGTCCGAGGTCCCCAGCTTTCTGCAGCACCACACAGTCCAAACTGTTTAAAGGAAGGACTGTTCGTACGTTAACTTCATACATTTGGAGCCAGAAAAATATTTAATAAACTTACCGAAAGCCATTTCTCCGCGGTGTTGGTTCTTCCAAACAAGCTGCCTGCGTTAGCTGTTGTTAGCCCCCGCTAGCTGTTGTTAGCCCTCGCCAGATTAGGCCTGCTCTCGTTAGCGCTCGTTAGCGTGTAGCACATCCAAAAAAGGCTGTCGGAGCTGCTTCTCCACGTTAGCTGGGTGTCCATCCGACATCTTAGGCGAGCTCCCGGACATTGAGGCGAGCTCCCGGCCGTCGGTTTGGTTCTGGTGGGGGTCCGCTTAGCATTTAGCCTAGCCTTAGCTTAGCCCATGAGCTAATGTTGTCGCGCGGTGCTTTGGGAGCGATCGCTGAGCGATCTGCTACTGCTCCAGTCCAGACACATCCACAAAGTTCACCGAGTGTTTCCAGCTAATTTATCCGTATGAGGCAACCTCTGATCGGACGCACGGTCCTCAAAAGCCAGCAGCTCCCGGCCGCAGATGATGGTCCCTTCACCGGCATGTCCAATCCCCGCCCGCTTAGCTCCGCTCGTTGCATGTCAGGCGGCAGCGACCCGCTCGTTTTATGTCAGGCGGCTGCGCGTTGGGAGCGATCGCTAATACGCTAAAAATTGAAATAAAACATAAAAATAACAATTATACTTTATTTATAAAGCCATTTAAAACAACCACAGCTGAAACAAAGTGCTGTACATATGAAATTAAGAACATTTAAACACAAAAAAAAATAATATATATTTTTTTAAATTTCATATTTTTATTAAATATGATAACCTCGTAAAGTCGGACCCTCGTAAGTCCAGACGCTCGTAAATCGGGGACTACCTGTAGTAATCATGAGAATAAAGTGTTGTCCATGATGACACTGTGACGTTGGCTGCTGGTTCTGTAGCCTAGTGTTTGATGCCGGCTGTTTCTGATTCCGTCAGGTCAGATAGCTGCTGCTGCTGGCCTACATGGCTCAGTGTGGCCTACATAAGGCTGCAGAGAGCCAATGATGGATGGTCTCCTCATCGACGTCCTACATACTTTAGACTTCTCTACCTGCTTTCTAAAGTTCACTGCAGTTAAATCTGAACTGACCTTGTGCTGTGTTTTAATCTGAATAATCTTCACACGCTGCGGGAGGGAATGTTGTTCAGCGTGTTTTCTGTTTGTCAGCTGGTTCACATGTGATTATGAGATGAAACTGAAAGCTTGATGCTCTAAAATAAATCAAACCCAGTTGTTAATTTTACTAATTTGAATAGTAAACCGCAATCCCTGCACCTAATCCCTAATTGCTCCCCGGGTGTTTGCATAGATGCCCACTACTCCACCTGGTTGCATCCCATGTGTGATGTGTTAAATGCAGAGAACTAATTTCACCATTGTATGGGAACATACATTGATGACAACACATAGCACTTTATTTATTTATTTGTGTTTCACATCCCCAGTTAAAGTGACGTTCCTCCCTCCGGTGCTGTCAGGCTAACAGCTGTACGGTGTGTGGGAGTGTTGGTGAGTTGGATTCTTAAAGCAGAGATCAGGGCGCCGGTTTGTGCTGAACAGCCGGCTGATGGTCCTGCGTGGGAGTCTGGACATGGCTCAGGATGCTGCCAGGTTTCCGTTGCCATGGTGAACAATTGATACTTGAAATGCAAAAATTGTCAGTTGCTAAAAATACAAAGAAGTGAGATCTGTCTGCTTTTCCATCGACATGTGACTGTACAGAAACCTGCATTTAACTCCTGATTTGACTGGTAATTCTCTACCATTTTGGGTGTAATTATACATTAATGTAATTTTAATGTTTTGAATTGTACTGTAGTGTCAAGACATTCTTAAAAAAAAATTTAAAATAATTTTTCAATGAAGTTGAATAAATGACAGATTTATAGAAGAAACCTATATTTTGTTATCTTTGCTATTTAATACATCAACATTATTACTTATGACTTTATAAAACTCTTGATGCGGTCTTTGTTTCTTAATATTTTCCTTCTGGTGATCCAGACTTTACTGGAATCTGTCAAAGTGGTCTTGATCAATAGTTTTCAAGACTTTCTGAAGGTCTTAAGAGTTTTTCTTCAGACCTTGGCTGCTTTTGCACTCATTTTCTGTTGGTGTTCGAATTTATGTACAGTGTACTTAAAATTATTTTATAATATTTTATGTATAACCTAAGGTTATACATAAAATATTACAGGACAGCAAGCTTCTGTCTGTGCAGCAGCAGCCCCCCATCTCCATAGCTCAGAGAGTGGATGGAGAAGTCCAACTTTAAGCCAACATGTTAATTTTTCTGCACAAAAATTGCTAGTTTGCCAAAATTTAAAAGGGCGGTTATGTTTTTTGTTGATGTGTTAATGTTAATTAGGAATTATTTTTTCATACAAGTTCTATTTTTGTTCGTGTGAAAGAGCATTAAATACTTCATGCACACAAATGGTTTACTATATTTTATTGCCTAACCCAATGAGAATTGAAAACAGAATTGATAAGTTGATAAAAGTGTAATACTGTCCTGAGTTTTTGCATAGTAGTATAAAAAAAGTATATACTTTTTATACTTTTTTATACTACTATGCAAAAACAGGACACTTTTATTATTTCATTTTATGCTTATGTTCATTAAATGTTTAGTGTTTTAGTGTTGGTGTAAATTTTCATACTTTTATACTACTATGCAAAAACTCAGGACAGTGTTACACTTTTACTATTTTATGCTTATGTTTATTAAATGTTTCAGTGTTTTAGTGTTTAAATGGTTACTGTTGCACCGAGGGACTGAGAGAAACGCAATTTCAATCCTGTGTATGTCCTGTACATATTGCAGTTCTGACAATAAAGTTGACTTTGACTTTGACTTGATAAGGAATTGAATCGATAAGTTAATTGCCAAATTCTTATCAATTCCCATCCCTAATAACCTTGAACCTTGAGTTCAGTGGTGGTGCGTACCTGCCTTCTACTTGCCAACTCGAGGTTGAGCCTTCCAAACACCTTCCATGTGTGCTAAAGGCAGTTATTGAGCAACGGTTTGGTTCTTTAGAACATTTCTCGAGTCCGATCCGAGCTCAACAACCATAGGGTGAGTCAGCGCATCTTGAAGACCAAAGATCCCAGTGATTGTCAGTCTCATCCTAATGGAAGACCGATGAGATTTAATTTCTTCTAATGTCTAGTTTGTGTGATCCTTTTCAGAGAAATGGGTGAAAACTTTGTTGAGCTTGATTTGGTTTCTGTGGACCCATTTGAGGGTGGGGGTTTCTATTCCTTGGTGATTTATTTGGTACACAACTTGCCAGACTTGGTATTTGTTGGTGTACTTTATCTGCCCAGTTGGTGGATATGTCTGGTGTATATGTAGCGCCAGTCTTTGTCCCCCAACTGAATGTTTTCTGCTCATAGTAAGCTTTATGTCCTTCAACCATCTTCTCCAGATGTTTCTGGGCAAAGACAAAGGTGGCTTGCAGATGTTCAGGTCTTCAGTGTGTTGGTGTGTCGTACATGGCTGCTACACTGATCTCACCTGGTTGGTAGAGCAGGTGTGGCGGAAATGTCATTTGTGAACATCATCTCAAAGGGACCACTTGTGTGGAGCTGAGTGCATCACCATTAAGACAAAGGGTAGTTTGACACCCCAGAGATATTAATGTATACTTTCTACAAGTTTTTATTTATTTGATGTGATTTTGCACCAGAAAACAAATACCGTTTGTCCTAATAAATTCAAACTACAGTATTAGACTTATCCAAATGCAGCAGAAAATCCCACAAGACACCGTGAGGAACCAGCACAGTTCTGCCTGAAGCTTTTTTCTGTTTTATTGTAGCCGGACGGGTATGGATAAAAATAGGCAACTTTAGTTAAAAAAAATAAAAAATCTATTTTTAATTTAAAAAAAGTGAATTTGGTTAAAAACTTTACTAAAAGTTACCCTTAAGGCACATAGACCCGTTGCAGATGAGGCATGAGACAAGTTCACACAGACACCAATAAATTGCACAATTGTTTGTTTAATTTAAAAAAATGGAGTTAAAGCACACACTTTAAAAAGACAATTATGACTCCAAGCAACAATAAAAGTGCAATTCAGTGCAATACTCTAAAAACAGGACAACCTCACACACAAAATCATACACCAGAGTTACCGCCTGAGAGATGCTCAATCAGTCAAGCAGCAGTAGTCCAGAGTCCACCCTGGTAGGATCCGTCGTACCAGAAGAGACATCACTCAACAGACACCGGCCGTGGCGTAGTGGTAATGGCAGTCGTCCCCCGATCGGAAGGTTGGCGGTTTGAATCCCGGTTCCCCACACCATGTGTTGTTGTGTCCTTGGGCAAGACACTTAACCCCGAGTTGCTCCCGGTAGGACTGGAAAGCACCTTGCATGGTAGTCTGCCGCTACCGGTGTATGAATGTGTGTAGCATTCAATGTGTGTAGCGCTTTGAGATTTTCACTAATGAAAAACGCGTTATAAATTGAATTCATTATTATTATTATTATTATTACACCTGTACGTTTAGTTTAGTCCGAGCTGGGCATCGATCGGCTCAGCTCAGCCTGCAGGACGCGTGACGCAGCCCGCCTCACGCCGCCCAGACAGCGGGCACCAACACAGCGACAGCACCAGTCGATGGACGACTCAGATGGAGGATAGAAACCAGTTGGGACAGCAGGTAAACGAACACCATAGGACAAACAGCAGGCAGATGGACGCCAAGGACAAACAGCAGGGACTAAAATAAATATTTAGAATTAAAAGCTGAACATGTAAGGGAAAAGAAGAAAACTGGCGCTTTACTCACCACCGAGTTCCACCTCTAGCAGGAGAGGGAAACGAGAAGCTTGTAAATGTGGTCGCAAGAACAGTAGATCATCGCGACCATGCACCCGCTAGCGCGACACAGCCAGCAAACGCCGCCAGAAGGCAGATGACGTGTGTCAACCCTGAGGGCTCGGCCCGTTTTATACAGGAAGCCAGCCCCAGACCCAATCGCATCCCAGCACCCGTGTGGTGCGTTCAATGTTTGCTACAAACTGGATTCCAAAAAAGTTGGGACACTAAACAAATTGTGAATAAAAACTGAATGCAATGATGTGGAGATGGCAAATGTCAATATTTTATTCGTAATAGAACATAGATGACAGATCAAAAGTTTAATCTGAGTAAATGTAACATTTTAAAGGAAAAATATGTTGATTCAAAATTTCAGTGTCAACAAATCCCAAAAAAGTTGGGACAAGTAGTTTGCTAGTCTATGTACTTTGTAGGCTTAGCAAAATATTTCACGGCCCATGAACTTTTTATCTTAAGAGCTTTTTATTCGTGCAAGATCTTTGCTTAAAATGTTACAATTTCCTATTGGAATCACTTCTATCTGTTCACGAATATCTCATAAACAAAACACATTAAAATAGTTGCCTTATGCTTAGTGAAAATAGCCTCCGTCCATCTGTCCGTGCATGATAACTTGAAAAATGTGTGAGGTACAGACTGCCATTTTGTTGTGTGGCTACATACCGGTAGATGCAAGAAAGGTTCCTGCGGAAAATTGGGTTGCCACGTCCAAATTATACAAAGGTCCAAAATGATACCAAATCCAAGATGGCTGCCACCACACATATATGTAAACTGACCACCCCTATTATTTGAAGAAACTACACTTTCTAGTTTTTATATTGTTTAAAAGTATAATTTTCTCCACCTTGGCTCCACCATTGTGCCTACTTGTGCATAAAATTGCTCCCTCCACCTGCCAGGATCCCTTACTCTGTGCTGCCTGGAACAATAAGAAAACAAAACACTACCTCACTCCTTGTACAACGTGCAACTCCTTAAACATCGTGCACCACTGCATGCTGCTTGTTAAGCTTTCAGAAAGTAATCACTGGATGTTTATTCGACTGTCTTTTTGAGTCAGCCCAACTCGGGATGGCCACCACTGCCAACTGACCTCAGAAAACACTATAAAATGACTTCAGCTGAGCCAGTGAAATGTCTTATGAACCACTGAATGAATTTTAATACAACTTTTTTAAAATGCATTTCTGGATCTACATCTACAGCTGATTTACTTTTGGAGTCATCCCAGTTAGCCACCACAGCTGATCAACCTATGCAAAAGCAAAAATGCTAAAAAGTCAAAAGATTTCCTTGATATTGACCTAACATTTGGTGTGGTAGGAGTTGATGGTCACTCCCAACACACAGTCTAAGCAGTAATGGATTGTGCAGGATAGTCCCATATGGCATTGGATTTTACACAATGCTAATATCAAGGTTTGACTAAAATTGCTGCAACTTCATTATATATCATAAGATTATTGTAATCTACAACTCTGGCAACATGTAATCCTTCAAGGAATGCTAGGTCTTTAGTTTTAGGTTTTGTTTTTGTGTTCTTGAAGACGGTGTTTGAATCCCGTCTTTAAAACCATCCTTTTGTCTGGTGATTTATCTGGACGTTGGTGTTTCTCAGCCCTCTGCTCTGTAAGTGCAAAGCTCCTGTAATTTGTATCACTAAAGTTTTTCTTTCTGCTGAATCTCCAGTCAAGAGTCTTTGTGTCGCTGTTGGCGGTTTAATGAGTGTGTCCAGCCTCAATGCATGCTGGGAAAGCTGTAACCATGGAGATCTGTGTTTTTTTACTGGATAATGTCTTCTCTTTTATGGCGGACTTGGACCCAAAACGATGGTGATGTAACATGAACGTCTACAGATGGATTGCTGTGAGACAGAGGAAGGTTCAGTCTGACCATCAATACATTGACTTGAAAGGAAGGAGGAAATGGAAACTAAAGAAGTTTCTCAGCTTTAATATAACTTTTGATCAAAGTTTGAAAATGAAATGCATCAATGTTCATGCTCAGTGATCCAGGTAATAATCCAACAATGTTCAGTCAGGTCATCTGGACAGTTTCTTTGTTGCTGAGACGTTTTGACCTTCATCCAAAGAACTTCTTCAATCTGAGGAAGAAGATTGAAGAAGTTATTTGGATGAAGGACAAAATGTCTCAGCAAAAAAATAAATTCTCCAGATGACCTGGCTGAACATTGTTGGATTATTACCTGGATTATAATAATAATAATAATAATAATAATAATGAATTCAATTTATAATGCACTTTTCATTAATAAAAATCTCAAAGTGCTACAATGTGTAACAAGGTAAAGGTAAAAAATAAAACAAGTGATAAAATCAAATAAAATCTATAATAATATCGACTAAGATCAAAGATAAAATCATGTAGATTTAGGCTTGCTTAAAAAATAAATAAAATAAAACAAGTGATAAAATCAAGTAAAATCAATAAAGATAACAGCTAAGATCAAAGATAAAATCATGTGAAAGCAGAATAGGCTTGCTTAAAAAGAAAAGTCTTAATGCCGATTTTAAAGTCAACCAGTGACTGTGGAGCTCTCAGGTCGCGGGGGTAGCAGCCTAAGTAGGAGGCCCAGACTTCCCTCTCCCCAGCCACTTGGAGCAGCTCCTCTGGGGGAATCCCAAGGCGTTCCCAGGCCAGCCGAGAAACATAGTCCCTCCAGCGTGTCCTGGGTCTTCCTCTGGGTCTCCTCCCGGTGGGACATGCCCGGAACACCTCACCAGGGAGGCGTCCAGGAGGCATCCTAACCAGATGCCCGAGCCACCTCAACTGGCTCCTCTCGATGTGGAGAAGCAGCGGCTCTACTCCGAGTCCCTCCCGGATGACTGAGCTTCTCACCCTATCTCTAAGGGAGAGTCCAGACACCCTGCGGAGAAAACTCATTTCAGCCGCTTGTATCCGAGATCTCGTTCTTTCGGTCACAACCCAAAGCTCATGACCATAGATACTTACTTTCATACTTACATACCTTCAAACTAAAGAACAAATAAAAAATGAACAAATAAAAAAACACAAAGTGAATGTAACTTGTATTGCAACGCATTATAGAAATGTAGTGTAGTAGAAAGTATAGATACTTAATGTAAAATGTAGTGGAATAAGTAGAAAGTGCTAACGTTAGTCACATGAAAAATGTAAGTACAGTAACAAAGTTCTTGTACTTTGTTACATTCTACCACTGTTTATGGGAAACGTGTCAATGTGAGCTTAGGGGGAGTGGTGGTGCAGAGGTTAAAGGTGGGCCAGTGATCTAGATATCAGTTCTCTGCTCCACACAGAGGGCTGTGGTAGCTCTGCGGTCTGTGGTTGTGTCAGGAAGGGCATCTGGAGTAAAAACAATTGTCAAGTCTTTGTACGAGTCAGTTCGCTGTGGCGACTCCTGAAGGGACGAGCCGAACGAAAAAAGTCAATATGAGCTCAGTGATGATTTATCATGAGCTTTGACGTTTGATTTGCTAGGGCTACTGGCTGAAACAGAATTAAAGCATCACACTGAGCTTTAAATTAATCTGGAATCAGTCACAGCTGATTCCAGTTCACGTTACTCAGGATTCAGTCCAGAAATGAGCTGCACCAAATATGGGAGCTTCACTGGAAGCTGAAGGAGTCCTGCAGCAGCCAACTCCTGTCGTTTTTGGTCTATCAGTCCTAAAAATGCTGTAACCATTGATGGAAACCTCCTGAGTATGTACAGATTCAGAGTTCAACCGTTTCAGACAGCACAATGACATCAGCATCAGTAGATAACGCTCAAATATGAACCAGATCCATTTGTGTTAATAAGCTCCTTACACTGAAATTAATAATTGGCTTTTCAACTATATTTGTTATATAATACAATTATAGTCCCGCATTTAATTTACTGTATAGATGTTTGGGGTACAGCGTGTAAGACTATAACTAAGCCTGTTTTTACTTTACAGAAAAGAGCTATAAGAATTATTACAAGAAGACATTATTGCCATCCATCAAATGTTTTGCTTTGCAAATTAAAGTTGCGGAAGTTTTATGATTTGGTTGACTATAATATTCTTTTAGTTTTGTACAAAGCTCAGAACCTTACATTACCCTCAAATATCCAAACGCTTTTTGTAAAAAGGAAAAGTACCTACAATCTTAAGGGAACGTATATTTTTGTTGTACCACAGCATAGAACTAGCTTAAGGAGTAGGTCTACTTTAATCCAGGTAATAGGTCTGTGGAATGGTTTGGAAAATGATACTAAAGCTGCAAAGTCAATGTCTATGTTTAAGAAAAAGATTAAAACTAGATTTTTGAATAAATATTCATAAGTTGGTTTATATCCCAATTACTATATATGGTTTAGTGTGAAGAGTTATTTATCATGTTATATTTTTTTATATGTGATTGTTGTTTGAATTTAGTGTTTGAATTAATTGTGTTTAAGAAGAGGCAGATATAATAAGATTTTTTTCTTCTTCTGCTTCCTTTCATTTCATGTATTGTTTTGGTTCTCATTGTTTTGTAAATAGTTTTCTTGTTTTTTTTTATCTGAAATGAATAAATAATAATAAATAAAAATAATAATAAAACCGAGGTCATTCTTTAAAATCAGCAGGTGTAGCAAAAGTGGAATCTACGTCAGGCCCACGGTTTGATCCAATGTTTCCTGAGATTATCAACTGCAACATAATCAATACCCCAAATTTTAATGCAATAAATGATTTTTTTTTTGTGAACAGACTTGATGTAAACAAAACAAAAGTGACTTGTATGAACAATAAAATGATCCTGAAGTTTCATGATACAAATAAACTCTTTAGGTTCATGCAGTTTGTGAAGAACAAATAAATAATAAATAAACCCAAACGCCTGGACTCAACTGACAGCAAACACAGTACCTGAGGCTCGGTGCTGCTGATCCAAACGGTCCTCTGCTAGAACTGTGGAGCTCCAACAGGTCTGCGAGGAGGAGGC